>JAOEHX010062943.1:0-22865 GCA_025448015.1 Bolborhynchus lineola | reverse complement strand
CTGTTCATATTTTAAAATATTTACAGGAAGAGTTCCTTCTGTTGAGGTCATGAGGAGTCTGTACAAGGAGAGGGTGGAGGGGGGTAGAGGTGAAAATAGCTTCGTTCCGTGGCAGGAGACGGAGGGCAACTTTCTTCTGCTGACATGTACTGACTGCGAGGTGTGGGTGGTGGGGGATAAGGATCTGAGTCTGAATTTAAATCGATATAGTATTTGTTGGCCTTCCATCGACTAGTAGTATAGTCACTGTCACAAACATCTGTGCTGCATGGGGTTGTGGGTGGAGCTATCCCTCGTATAATGTATGGCCTGCAGAGAAAAAATAAAACAAAAACCCATATGCATTAGTTGCAATCTAGGGAAAAAAGAAAAAAAGGAAGATTGGAAACGAGTAGCCCTGTGTCCTCAGTCAGGATGCCTGCTCATGAATACTGGTGTGAACCTTAATTCATGTTTTCAAGGGAAACCAACAAGAAGTACCTGAACTGTGTTAAATTTGATTGGCACAAATACAACTACAACTACCCTCTGCCAGCAGCACATTGTTCCAGCCCCTGACCAGCCAGAGCAGACCACTAGGATCATTTAGCCCAGTCACTAACAAATAGGGTGACTCATCAAAGAGTTTTATGAGGAGCTTGAGGGACTGAACAGAAACCACCAATTTTCTCTATACGGGACGGTAAGGGCTTACATAGCAATATAACCTATATGTATTACATTATTACTCAGCAACACTGTATTGGAAGGCACTAAACCCTGTCATGTCAAAACACAAACACAAAGCCAACGTTTAAACTTAAAACTGGTATAACCTCCATTTAAATGGTCATTTATTAAGAGAAGAAAAGTTAGCTTTTTTAACAAGGTAAAGTCTGCTTAAAATCCAAAACTAAAGGACAGATCAATAGAAGATTTATCTAAACTTTTTATATGAGCTGTACCTGTAAGACCTTGTGGTTGAAGGAATGTTTGAAGAATAAAACATCTCTGCATTATACAGGGAGCGATCGGTAGCTGGGGAGGGAGGTGGGTTCAAGATCTAGGAAAAACAGGAAAAAGTGCAAAAGTTTGGGTTAATTCTACAACTACTTCTTTTGAAAATATTATTTAGGCCTTCACCCTGTCACTCATCCTTATTTTTTTTTCTTCTCCTTGGTGCTTGGGTGAATTAATGCATTTTTAAAGATATGGAAGTTCATTGTGAGACTTTACTCTGGGCTCGCATACACTTCAGGCTTTCAAAGTTCTCACAGTACAGGGCATTTTCTTCCTTGCCACATCCATTATTACATTGGAAGGCTGTGGTAAAGCTGGAAATGAGACACAGTTTTGCTGAATTTCAGTGCACTTTGTTGGACCTAAGGACTGATATCATCCTCAAGGAAACAAAGCCTGTTCCAATCCAAGCCCCTAAACTAACACCCAGGTTAGTAGCAGGATCAGGAGGCCAAGTTCCTTTACCATAACTCATATAACTCCATCCTTGCCTGAATACTTTATACTGTGGCTCTGTAAACACATGATTTTGACACAGCTCACAAGGCAAAGAGCCTAAGAGCTAAAAAATAGTTCTAGCCTGCCCTAGCCTGTGTGTGCATATACAGAATTGCTAGTAACCCTCACACCAGGAAAAGAGTTTGTTGCACATCAGAATCCTTTAGGATCCTTCCCATAGCAGGAAGCAGGACTTCTGACATGACCAGCAAGATACTGGCCTAAAAACAAGGAGTGCACTTCATCCCTTCCAACGTGGAAAATTACAGCATTGCTATTGATGTATCTTGTACATAGCCTGTCATGGGCATTCTGCCAAGCCATGGCTTGCCACAGTAACCACGATAGCATCCTTCCTCTGCTTCTGCTCTTCTCTCATTGTAGTAACTGTAAAATCACCGGAGTGGAGATCGTTGGTTTGGTCTTCACTGTGCAGTGTCTAGCAAAATGATTCCTGGCCGTTGAGTTGAGCATATCACTATTGATCATAAAGCCATAGAATGGTTTGGGCTGGAAGAGACCTTAAAGCTCATCCATTTCCAACTCCCCTGTCATGGGCAGGGACACCTTTTACTAGACCGGGTTGCTGTGAGACCCATCCAACCTGGCCTTAAACACTGCCAGGGATGGGGCAGCCACAGCTTCTCTGGGCAACCTGTGCCAGCGCCTCATCATCCTCACAGGGACTGTGAACTTCTTCCTAATATCTCACCTCAATCTCTCTTCTCTCAGTTTAAAGCCATTCTTTCCTCTTTCAAGATACATTTAAGTATTTTTATATAAATTCAGCTAAGTTTTTCTGTTCATCCTTTTTAGTGTTCCACTGATACATCAACCCAGTATTAGCATTAAATTGTTCAGCATGTTGCAGAGATACTGGTGAAGCATGAGATAAGCAAAATTAGGAGGGCTGCTGACTTCCAAGGATATGCTAGCTGGACTAGCTGCTTGATGACTTCATTGAGAAGGCAATGCAAGAAATAAGTAACAGTTTTACCTTATCAAAAGGTAAGCTCACAAGCCTCTCTTTTCTATTCTTGCCCTTCTTAAAAGGGAGAGATAACCACAAAGTATGTGGGCTCCCAAAAAATCACCTCAATAGCTAGCAGATTGACTCTGCAAGCTTGTGTGATTGGAAGAGTGATTGCATGTTTTGCTTGGAAGTGCTAAGGAAAAAAACTTACATGACAAAATGCTGGCTAACAGTATGTAATGTTTCTCCTACATATTCTTAAAGAATAACTCATATTCATGGCTTTGAATTCATTCAGAGAAATGGGGACTGAAATTCTTTCACTTCCAACAGCTAAAAGCCAGAAACTGAGCTAAATTACAGCTGAAAAAAACCCAAGCAAAGTAATTCTTGCTGATACAAGTGTTTTCTCCCAGTGCACGCACTTGGTTTTCTCAGTCAACATCAACACTATCTGAACAGCAAGCCAAGCTTATTTCTTATGCATTTGCATTCCAGTCCTGTTGTGTCTTGTTTGTCTTTTTTTCCATGTGTGCCTGCAGCACTACACAGTGCAAAATGTCACTGGGCCACTGACATCAGAGTTTACAAAGAACAAAGGAGGTGGCATCTCCAAGGGAGTCAAGACATAAGAACAGAAATGCCCAGAAACAACCTAGCTGAATATCACTCCAGTAGCAAAACATTTTAGACACCATATAGCATTGTGTAATTCTCATGGACTACAACAAAGTCCTGTCATGGAGTTCAGTGGGTGTCAGACTGGGCCTGTAGATCATAAACAGTAATACCTTAGAATAACCATTATTCTATTAACAGCATAAATTTTAACCTTGTCTTTCTTTAAAAGTGGGAGGTACTTAGCTCAAAGGTATATTTGCAAGACATACCTGTGGGTAGAAAGTGGCTTTAGTGCTGGATGAGCTACTTGAAGAGGCTCCAGTAACATGGTTTCTGTCATATAAGGGGGCACCACTGCTCCCTCCCATGAGACTCATGGAGCTGATCATGGACTTTCCACAAGAGATGCCTGCAGTGAGACAGAGAGGAAAAAAAGGTTAGGCAAACCACAATTCCATCTACCAATGCAAAACAGAAAACAAATCCACAGCTTGGCAAACCCATGCAATGCTACTGGCTGTCACTTTGGGAACAGTGTTTTATGTAAAATCAAGAAACAATATATTTTGTAAAGAAAAAGTCTCTCCCCCACACCACTTAATGTCTCACTGCAGCGCTGAGCTCCTCACAACCTGCTCTCAACACTCTGCTGAGAAAGGAATCTCCAGAACAGTTGACCCAAACTTTTCACTCAAATTGTTAACTAAGAAATTTTCCAGTTAAATTCATGTGTTTGCAAAAAGACACCAAACACTGCCCGAGAAAAACAAGCTAGGAAAACCAGCTACAAAGTTTTCATTTCCATCCAAAGAAAGTAAACTGCAAGTACAGGAACGACAGCAAAAAAATCATTTTTATTAAAAAAAATAAATAAAATCAAAATCACTGCTTAAACTGAAACCAGCAGTGCCAACAAAGAAGGAATCCTGGGTGACAGGAAGAGGGAAGACAACATTCTCCAGTCAGTTTTGCTGCAATATACATTTAAATCAGATCGTACATTTTGAGCTTCTTCCTGTCAGACTACTCAGTGCTAATGAAAGAGTTTAATTTGGGAAGGTTTCAGAAAATTTTCAGATGCAGGAAATATATATTACAAGCAGAGTGACTCTATCATAGAGATCAGCATTCATGACTAACTGTTTTGGAAATGTCATGGTACTAGGAACCTATGTCTTTTCTTTAGAATGAACAACAATGGTGATATTTTCAGCTGCTGTAACTTATCACAGCAATATGGATTAGAAAAAAATAAGAAATACAAATGAGAATCAGAATGACAGCCTGGTTAACACCTACAGAGGTACAGACAAAAACCACTGATACCTGCTTTTATTAAAAAAGCTTTCGTGTGAAGTCCAAATTAGAACACTGCTCAAAGATTTCACTTGCAATGATTTAATCTTTAGATTTTATTTCCTACCACAAAAACATTTCAATAACCATAAAAACATACTTTAAGCAGGAACAGCTGACCACAGCCATTAAAGTGTGAGAAAGGCTAAGCCTAAGTTACCTCTGGCTATCTTAAAAGCCATGGCTAGAAGAAAACAACAATTAGCACATCTCACAAAGTTGTTTAATATGAAGAAATGACACATCTTTTCATTTGTCTTTAAGTTTATCATCCATCTGATTTCAGCTGACATGAAAAGCAGACTCCAAATACTCTTAAGTATAGATTTCCCCTACTGTGACCCCGTCTGGCAGGTTTACAGATGAACATTTACTTTCCAGCTTCCTGAACAGTATGAAGATATATTCTTTCTTTTCGGGGCTCTATAGTTAAGACACTGCCATTTCCTCCATGAAAAGTATGTTTTACTTTGCAAAATGATCTGAGGTACATCATTTCAGTGTTTATTTTGATGTGTATTTGAGGTTTCTGGGTTCTTATTTATTAGCTGACTATCCTAAGCTTTTATGTATACTTCAAGTCTTCCTTCAGTCTCAGCATCATAGTTGCATGCACTTCTCAAATGGGACACTGAGTCCTCTGCAAAGCAGAGAAGTTTTGCTGTTCTAGAGATGAAGGACTGACACACAAAGAGAATAAATGCTTTGTTCAAAAGCAAACAAAAAAAGCAGTATCAGAGATGGGCTAAAACAAAAGCCATGTTTTAATTACACTGCAGACAATGAGCAGCCAGACTATGATGCCACACCCAGGCCACTTGTGTTCTTCCACATCTGCTGCTGTAACTTTGGGAAGTTTATCCCGTGTTCTTTTGTACTACAGTAAAGTAAGCTGCTTCTCTTATTTCCTCTGCTTCTTTCCACTGTGGAATAACATACGCATCTCGGGCAAACAGGACAAAATGTGTGAATAACTTTAATGGACAGGACAGACAGAAAGAACAACTCAACAGAACTTTCACTAGAATGCTAAATGGCATTCTAGGAAACAGGAACATGTGTTTCCAATATTACACAGAGTTCACTAGCCTTCATAGTGTTTTGCAGGCCTTAGGCATGAAGTACTATGTGAAACTCAGGCTTTATTACATTAAACCAGAATGAACTATCTAAAGAGCATGTTTTCTCTGGCAAAATACAGTCAATTTTCTATCAAAAAGTTAAAACACCTGTGCAGATGCAGTTCAACATGAAAACTGCTTTTGAAAATATGGCAAGATGCCTACTGAAATGTGTTTTTCCATTCCTGATCAAAATGACAGATCTATACCGAAACCACTTCGCTGATCAACATCTAATTTCTGCACTCTAAATAACGTGCATAACTCCAAATCCAGACAATGTAATGGTACTGATTTGGTGCAAGGTCCTTACCATCCTTACCAGTAAAAGTGCCATGTTGAGAACTTCCTGGAGCAATAAAATTAAGAGGGACGTGAGGGGTGCCACTGACATACTCATGTGGAAAAGGACTATTGGGCCCGGCATAGCGTTGACACACCACTCGCTGGCAAACAAAGTACATTCCTCCCATGACAAAAAGTGACAATATTATACCAATGACAGGGCCGATGGCACTACTGTGTGGCTGCGACTCATCTGAGGATGGCTTTGTTTTTTCTGGAAAGAGAGGAGAAAAAAATAAAGAAGGTCATTAAACATGGGGCAATATATTTGTTGCTGTCCTGGAGCTTGTTACAGCAAGTAAGTCAGCTCAGTCATTCACACAATGTCTTTGAAAGTATCTGCATCAAACTGGGGCATCTATAGCTCCACATATTTTGATACCATGCACAGGACTTCATGCCTCTTCCTCCCCTCTATGTACATCAAGCAGTATTAGCAAGGTACTCTCCTTTGTGTCTAGCAGTTCATCTCAGAACAGGATTACTTAGCATCTTGATAAGAACAATCTAGGAAGTTTTGTTTTCTTCCTCCACAAAGTCTACAGATTAAGGATATAGAACACTTATAAACATGAAGTCCTCAATCAGAGAGGACTCTGTTCTCTCAGAAGGCATTTGGCCTAGCTTTTAAAAAATTAAAAGACATTAAAAATCAAAAACATTTTTAAAAGCATTAAAAATTAAAAGGTTTTACCAACAGGGATGCTGCCATATATATTAAGCAGTGGATGTCTTCCTTGCTAATGTAGGCTTTAAAATAGTATAGTTTGCCTTACTAGAATATGACTTGCTTTCTAAAATAAAGCTTACAAATTGGAAGGAAAAAAAAAATCCAGAATATCTCAAATACTTCCTACTTCTTGCTTCTTTGTTCCCTATACAGCCCAATGTTAAACCACAGAAAGTGCTGCAGTATTTGAGATGAGCTATGTTTCCCATCTCCCCTGATTGTGGGTAACACATTCAAAATTATTGCTAAATAAACCTGACACCTCTATGTTTTTTATCTATGTGACATTCTTCAGTGAAACCCAGTTTTTCCATGTGATTCACACAATATTTATAGCTCTTTAATACATGCACAAATATATATTTATATTCATAAAGTGAAAAAATTAAAATAAAATTGGCCAAAGCCTATCAATTTTATGCATTCAGATCAAACTATAGACCCTTTCCCCCCTCAATGAAGCTGTAAGACGTGAAATGGTTCATATAAGATTCAAGCCTTCACTTCATAAAATTTTTCTCCAGTGGTTCTGGTTTCATTCCCTTCAGTGGAAAAATAACTGAAACTTGAGAAGGAAGATAAAGGAAATACAAAGTTCTACCAATAAACTCTTTAACAGCTGAGCATCAAGAATTCATTTTTGTTTCACAGTCTTCACACTTATTAGTGCATGACAGCTTTTATGCCAGCTAAGTCCCTAATTTTCAAACAGATTAGATCAGATATGACACCAGAAAAAAACAAAGCCAAAATTAAAACATGTTCCCAAACTAATTAATTTAAAACACACAATTCTCATTTTGGTTAAATCTAGCTTCTTTTGAACGCAAGAAACCACAGAATGCTCTGTTCCACAAAGAGACTCCAGAGGAGACAGTTTTATGTCTACATAAAGACACATTTAAATCAGTTAAGACCTAATTGCAGGACTGGACCCTAGCTGCAAACAGGAAACAGCTGCATTAACTTGGCAGCATGAAAGTTTGTCAAGTGCACAAAGAAAATAAACTGAAAAAGAAAAAAAGAGGAAGAAGGGCCTTTGTATTATCCAGAAGCGAGGGAATGGGGTGTAAGCTGAGAGAAAAATGGAAGATGTGGGAGAACAGTTTTTGTGGCCATTCTTTTAGCCTTTTCTTCTATTCACCACTTCAGTGGGCTCCCGTCACCACTTTTGTTTATGAAATACACTTTTCCTTGCTGTACCCACCATGAGGATGGAAGGAAGAGACAAGGTTACCCAGACCACCTGGTGATCCCCCTTCTCATCAGAGCAGTGGCACAGCTTCTGACAACTGGTGCTTTAAAACCTGACAAGACTCTAAGATATTAAAAATCTTGCAATTAGCCAAGGCCCTATAGGCAACATCATTAAGCAAAACCACCCAACACAAGGTGCATGTTCAGAATGAATTACCAACAGATCAGCACATCTATTTGCTTCTTTTCTAAAATGCTATGTTCCAACTGTTTTGCTACCTGACTTGTGAGATACTAAATGCTCCCTTTATAATCTGCCCCATTGCCTGAAAACTTCATGCACTAGTCAAAAAGAGGGGAATTGCAAGCAGAGCACAGGTAAGTGAATTTTACCGTCCACTTTGGACTGCAAAATAACAGATCCCGCTAAGGACTAATACAGCAACAGCCATCAGCGTGCCTGTAACTTGCATCATCCTACTTGCATGGGAACGGCAGTTCAAAGTAACATTTTCCCCAGAAAAATCAAGGTTTCTTTCCTTATATTCTTTTCCTATCTATCTGCACCTTAAGAGACCAGCTTGTGGTCTCTTGCAGACATTTGCTCACTGCATGCTAGTTTCTCCACATAATTATCCTGCAGCTTGACCCTGTAATTGCAGTGGATTGGGTTGTGCACTTTTAAAAGCCACCCCAAGCTTAGAATCAGCTCTGCAAGTATCAAGGTGCTGAGCACAGTAGAATCAGATCCCCTGGGTATAGATCTGAAGGCTTATCTAAAGAAGGCAGCACTGTATCCCATATAGCATTTTGTAACTAGCTTTTCCTGGAATAACAGCATCACATACTTTATTACATACATATTACATACAAACATCTCATACAACTGAGAATATATGGCCAAGATTCACTGGGCTACACTCAAAGAATATTAGTGTGCAAAGACTGGGACCCTGCATAGGACGTTATGCCTGAATGCAACACTTGAATCTCAAGGAATGACATCTTACCACACATAAGCTCATCAGAACCATCGATGCAATCAGGAAAGGAGTCACACTGTTGCTTCAGGAGGATGCACTGGCCGCTTGCACATCGGAACTGATTGGGTAGACAAATTGCTGCACAGAAAGAAAGAAAAGATTAAGTACTACTTGCACAGCAGCACTTGAGCAACTGAAGAAAACAAAAAGTGAGACATGATGCCTCAGTGTATTTTTGACCAGGTAGGCACCAGAACACCTCCTTTGCTGCTGTGGGTAAAATGCAAATTTGCATATCTCTTGAGTCTACCTTCTTGTTACACATCCTAGTCAGTGGGGCTAAAATAAAATTCTGATCCCAGTAACTCCTCATCCTTTGTCAAATCAGTCCTGTTGGGACAACACTGGGGTCAAATCAGCAATAAATAATCTCACAATAACAAAGCGTAGTTTATCACCTGACAGGTTAACAAAATGTAATAACTTGACATATTATAAGATCTCATATAGTCTATAATATGTTATGTAGTCCTGTACAATATAACCTTGCTAATTAACTGATAAATTTCTTATCTATTTGTAGAAGCCTCTGATTCAGCAAAAAGGACTTGTTAATTAACTCTGGAATCTCTGCCAAGTCAAAGCATATAAAAGGACAAAAAAGACAGACAGTTTTAAATGGGCTAGTAACCAGCAGTCCTGGAAGGTTCACAGTACAGGTTATTTAATGCAAGAATAAGGTTGTTTTCTTCTGGAGGAGAACATCCAGATTCATGCTTCTGATCACAGCACTGGTGGTAGTTTGACGTGGACCTCCTCAAGAGCCATACTTTGCCATGGTCCATTTTGCAGAGCAGTTCTAATGTAAGAGAACTAAATTATTTACGGAGAAAACTTAGCTAGAAGCTTGATATGCATCAGATCCTGATTTGGACTGTTATGGCCCCAGTAAGCTGGATGCAGCTCCACAAGGTCTCACAGTGCATATGAAACATTTACATGTTAACAGAAGGCTCTAAAATTATCTAGAGCTTGCACTACACCACTTAGGTTTTTGCACTATGAGAAGGGCCAAGTTCTACGTGCATCTTCCTAGTTGCCAGTGACTACCAGCCCTCTACTTATTCTTGCAACTGTCTTCTTCTCCGTTGTCTTCTCTCAAGTCTTCTGTCTATCCTTTCCCTTCTTACATGCTATATTTTCTGTTGCTGTCCTGCCTTGTTGAACTTGTGGTTTCTTCTTAATCTAGCAACGGACAACTTGGTGTACTGAACCTGTGTTGTTCAGGTGATGTAGTTTCTTCAGTGGCATGGTAATCCAGTTGCAACATCAAGACACTGTTAACCTTTTGACTTCCTCAGGATAAGGCGGAACTAGCTAGCAGTACCATAGTAGATTCAAAAAGATGAAGAGCACAGTCTTGAAGATGTGGGACATATCCAGGAACATTTTTTTGGCCACTTCCAATCACAGTCTGCAACCCCTGTGCCAATGCTTCAGGTGTAACTCTCCAAAAACATGCCTTGGGAAACTAGGGGATAGGAGAAGTGGCTTCTGAAAGAATCAAGGCATTGAACTCAGACCTATGGAAAGGCAGTGATTATCACTGCTTTGAGCACAAGGCAATGCCTCTGATGCATGAGGTGGAGTAGCAAAGTTCTATTAAGCCCAGTTATCCTCACTTTATCACTGAGGATAACTGGGCTTAATAGAACTTCCCTTTCCCAAACACAGTGGGTTATATGCTGACATATGCCAAGGGACAAGAAAAGCCCAATGGATTTTAATTCTCTTAGGAACCCACTCTGGCTTTGGCCAGTAAAGATTCCTGAGGACTACAGAGTCCACATCACCACATATCCCTCAGTCTAACCCTGGACACTGAGTATCTTCATAGCTCTTCTAGGGAAGTGTCAGCATCCTGGACAAAAGTTTAGACTTGGGTGGCTCAAGTGCTTGCAGAGAACTAGGTGTATAACCATTGAGCATTCAATAACTGAAGAAATGTGTCTTGGACTATTCTAGACCAGATGGTAATGCCCATCTGTGCCCTCAAAGAGGCAGTGCAGGGCAAGGCAGGCACCTACAGTTCATACGATGCCAGGAACACTGGCATAAAGTTTGTTTAGCAGTGCCCACCATTTCACAGTGAGATGGCCACATGCACATTCCACCTTGACTCTGCATGTGTGTAATGGCACTGTTTGGTTGCATATATGCTCCATGCTGGACAAAGCAGGGCCTCCTGAAGAAGCAGTACAGTTGGTAAGCACCACCTCCCGTAAGAAAGACAGGAACTTGGACATGGCTGATCTTCTTCTTTGCAAAGAAGGCACTGGTGTTCTGGTATCCAGGCTCAAAGTTACAGAGAAGACATTGCAAATCCATAAAATTACTCATTGAAATGTTCACAAAAGTCTATCCTGCTGGCCCAGTGGCAAATTAGTCACTGAGAAGGTAAAGCTGATGGTTGTGAGGCTTCAACAGGCCAAGAGCCATGCTACTGAATAGGCTCCTGAAATTCGGTACAGCAATAAGAAGCTATGGTACCAGCTCATAGTCAAGTGTCTGTTTCACCTATGCAAGATTTCCCATCAACTAAAGGATGATGCACCCATCCATGCTCCTCTCTGGGACCCAGCTCCTATGGCTGACTGCATACAAAGCAGCTGCAGTAGCAAGAGCTCCTTGGATGTCATTCCACAGATTTCTCATAGAAAGTTATATCCAGGATTATAAACATCAGCTAAGAGTGAACTCTCAGAAAAGCCAATTCAGCCACATGTTTAAGGTGTCCTGCAGCACGTTGCTGTGACCGCTGTCCAAAGATGAAGAGGACACCCAGGACAAGAGGACACCAGTGCAAGTCAAAATGATAATTATACAGGAAAAAAGTGCATGTGTTAAGTTCTGTCAGTTTCTATCCTGTTTTCATTCAGGATATGGATTAAAGATACTCTCCCCACAACCTTCCACACACCTGTAGTTACATGGTCAGAAATTTAAGCAGCTACAAAGAAGTTTAATTTGAGCAACAGAGTAAGAAAGAGGGAAAGAAAAACAGTGGATAGTTTAGTCAGGCTTATGGTAAAGGCTCTTTTTCACCATTTGAAACCAAAAATCCGACACAGACATATCAAGAACACTAAGAATCTCAAATGGATGCTTATGTTAAAACCACAAGTTCAGGAAAATCAATCTTACTATCACAATCTGCTTCATCAGATTTATCTTGGCAGTCAATTTCTCCATTACACCGTAAGTGTGCATCGATACACTGTCCTTTCTCACACTGGAACTGGGATGCAGAGCATATTGGGCAACTGTCTTCATCACTCTGGTCATCACACTCTGGAAATCCATCACATCGCCATGCCATTGGGATGCAGTCGATTTCTCCAGTTGCACAGGTAAACTGGTCTGGGGAACAAGTTGGAGGTTCTGGAGAAAGAGAAAACAAATCACATTTGTATATTCAATTTTAGCTATTACAACAGAATAACAATGTGATGGACTTTTAAAAGAAAAACGCACATGCCTGAACTGAAGTTCTATCACAACATTAAGACTCCAGCAAAGAGGAAAACATGATCTTGCACAGGGAATGAAATTTTGCCAACTTTATATCAAAAACTGGATGTATGCTGGTTGAAAAAATCTTGCTCTAGCAGCTGAGCACTGAACTAAGGACAGGAACTACAAATACTTACTTTGGCTCTTACAGTCACCCTTTGGAAGACACTGTCATGCACAAATTCAAATAAATACTCAAACCACAGTCTACACAACTCAAATCCCTGCAAATATGTTATCCTGGAAGAATACATTATTCTGGAATATTAAAACTTGGTACATTGGGTTAACTGACAATTAATCTACTTAAAACATACAACATCTGCTTCTACAATATCTGTTCCTCTATTTTTCCAGTGGTTTATCCACAAATTGTTGAGTTAGGTATGAACTGAAAAATATGAACGTAGAAAAAGTATCTGTAAAGGCCTGTTAAACATTAAGCTAACTCCTCTTGCTGGAAAATCCTGGGCTGTAGGTCACTGGAGGTTCAGAAAGTAGTCTGGGGAGCACCGCAGGCCTGTCTTATATTCTTTCTCTATTGTCAGGGACAGAACTCCAGACTTTTATTTTTTTGTTTGTTGGACCTAAGAAAGCTTGGATTTCCTTCAAATTTGACTTTTCATGGACCCCAAGATCCTGGCACCAATTCACTTCACAAATACACTGTTGCCCAATCACACACTGTTAGCATTTAGCAGCAGCTACAACCTCATGCAGAGATGCTATAGTTATGCTATAAGAAGACATTCCTTGTTGCTTTCTTCAGAATGTGAAAAGATAAAGACAAACCAGATCAAGAATCTATTGCAAATAACTCTGCTGATTCTTACATATATCAAATTAGCACACACTTTTCCACCATTAATATCAACATATAAGCCATTAGCCAATATAGAACCTTCATTTGTTGGAGTAGCATTTATGTTGAAAATGAGGGGAGCATCTCAAAACAATACTGCAGCAAACAGATTCATTTCCACTGATTTAAGAAGTTGCTGGATCAGATCCCTGTGATGCAATTAAACCAGTTAACACAGGCAGCCACTGATCCCCACAGCTACTGTTGTCAATGAATGCTCCAAGTAGATGCTTTAGCACTTGGATTACCAGAGTGCCACATCACACCCTGTCTATGACAACAATACTGAGCAAGCTGGAGGCATGCTCTGACACTGGATGGCAACAATTCTCTGAAAACCAAATGAGCTTTTATTAACATCCAGGCTCAGCAGTGGACATCACAAAGAACCCAGCTTAAAGAAAGCTTTGCAGTTGTAACCAATGACAAGACTTTTGTACGAGTATTTCTCCTCGGAAGGTAGTGTAGATAGATAGATAACAAATCCTAGAACTATGCAATTACATGCAAACCATTTTAAAAGTGCTGCTGTCCTTCTTTCATGAGGGAGAAATGTTCGTAAATGAGACTCAAGTATAACCAACAGCTTGAAAAACAAAATGCAAATAAAAATCCATTTTATTTTTGACAAAGTTATGATTTTAAAGTTTCTGATTTATAATTATTTGGTGAAAAATGTAAGAATTGCAGCCAGGGACCTAACAGCTGTAGGTAAGACAAAGATGCCAGAAACGTGTATTAAGATAATTCTTAAATTAAATTCTGAAATGAGTATGCTGTTTACATAATTCAACAGACAGATTACCACTTCTGCAGTTAGAGCCACATTTAATGATGCATTATGGTTGCAGCTGGCAGGCACAACTTGCATTTAAAAACTTGTCAAGAGCATTCATAAGAGTACATGGGCAACTATTCTCCAGCCAAAATAGCTACTAATCTTTTGAAATATTTTATTATTTTGAAATAATGTGCTGAAATACTGTCTGTTGGCTGCTACTATGGCAAACACAGTAGGTTAAAAAGTTGTTGCAGGCTTAGTGAAGGATTAGAATACAAAAAGCCAGACACTGATGGATGCCCTTGGATTTTTCGATTTATAACTGAAGGTAACAAAGGAGTGGGATGTAGGAATCTCACATTGGCCATGTTGTGCAAGAACAGTAGAGCAAGAAATACAAGTAGGTTGATTCCCCACACAGATGTAACCACCACTACTCTAAAACCACATAGCCAGTTGTGGTCATGGGAAAGCAAGCAGCTTATAATGGAAATGACTGTCCTTTGGGAGGTTGGAGTTCAGCCAGAAAATGAAATCCATGGCAAAATGAATACATAAAAGAAGTCAAGAGGATGAACAGAGCCAAATGATTTAAAATATGTTGCCTTCCAAAAAGAAGCATTTGGTTTCTTTGCTTGCTTTTAAATCCCTCTGCAAGCATAACAACAAATCTAAAAAATGCAGGAATTGTGAAACAGCAGTCTGCAGGAAAAGTCTGCTATGTGGAAAGAGGAGAGCCACCTTAATTAAATTAATTAAAAAGGATTGCAATGGAGCTTTTGGCCTACATTTCGTAACTAGTTGGTACAGTGCTTCATGTTATGAGGCCAAATTCATTTGAAAGACTGGAATACGACACAGTGGGAATCATACGTACGTTTACTGCTGCTAGGTCATTATGGGTTGATGCAACATCGCCTTGTAAGCTTTTGCTTAAAGCACAAACCTGTCACATCATACAATTATAAAAATCTCAGTAGAAGATGCAAGTATTTTCAGGTCAAACAAAAATATTCTGCTCACAAACAGAAGTCATGTATGTCCAAATACTGAAGTAGAAAATGGCAGAAGAATCAAAGGTCAACTTAACACGTGATGCAACATGCCATGTGTAGGAAAAAAACCTGTGTGTAATCCACATTTTGGATTGGAATGCAACCTCAACTCCCATCTTTTTTGATGCAAACTGCTCAACGGTAGTGTTAAACACAACTCACCTCCACATGTTAAGAGATTCTGTAGAAGCACAAGGTGCTCAGGGCATGAACATCTTGGAGTCCCATCGCCTTTGGCAATGCAAATGTGTGAGCACCCACCATTGTCACGGGAGCATGGATGCACAGCTGGAGAAACACACAAAAAAGAATATCAGAAAACACAGAAGAAATGATAACTAGTCCTAGCTAGGGCAAACTCACCAAACCACTCACAAACCAGCTCTGTTTGATTAACCAAGATTTCACTACAAATTAATGGGAAGATAAATGCAGAATTTTTCAATTCAGTGCTCAAAAGCTACTACTTCATGAAGACTACATTTCTCCCAGTTAATAGTGATACGTACACCTTTAAAGGAGTTCTAAAAAGAATTTGGGAGCTCAAGGGAAAAGGAATGAGAAGGCAGATTTCGGAAGGTCATTATTTACATTGTACCTAGACATCCCACCTGCATTTCTAGGGCAGCCAGGCATTAAGAATGAACATACATCACTGCAGAACGCCAACCCCCAAAACTTTCAGGAATTCTTTAATCTTAAAAGAGCTCGCAATATCTAGCCCCTCACCTTCCCTGTTACTTGCAAAACTGCAATATAAGAACACACAATTAATTAATTTATTTTAAGGAAGCTACATGGTTGTGTGCCCAAATCACAAAATACGTAAATTCTCTTTTATATTTCTGTCAAGCAGGAGGAGGTGTAGGTTGTCACTTTGAGGAGTGACTACTTTAAGAGGTTTCTGTACTCCCCTCAGGCCACAGAACTTGGACCACCAGTCCAGAAAAAGAAGGTCCTGCATGCATAACCCATTTCAGAAGGGAAGACCTAAAATGGCTCCACCTCTGACGGCAGAGAAATTCCACTTCTATAATAATTCATTGTAGGACCTTTCTACACATTCTCCCTCCCTCACTGGAGGCTTTTATGTCATTGATTGTGCTGAGTCAAAACAGTCATGCTTTACACAGGTGTCTGAAAACCCTGGAGAAAAGATAAGTGCAATCCTCTCTTTCTTTTTAAAGGTTTTTCAATGTGTTATTATTTGGTTGTATTTTAAAAATTAGTAACAATAATTGTAAGTAGCTTTTAGAGTGAATTCAGTATCATGTAAGCTTCTGCCAAACAGGTAACCAAGTGCCATGAAATCACATTTTCTAGCTGCAGCAACACTCATCTAGACAAGAATGAGGAACTTTTTTCTCCTCTGTTTCTAGGACTCCAGCCGGCTGAGTTGAAAGCACTCCATGGCGTACTTGAAGTGCACTGGGCTATCTTATTACAATATTCAGCTAGATGAGGGCTTTGAGAGACATCAGATGCTGAAATAAACTCACAGAATTCTTCCATATCAAGCTCTTCTACAGCATGAATGCCAGTTAAATGAGCAATTCGGCCTTGAATTCTAGTCCTTTTATATCCATTTATTTTCTCCACTCTCTCAATCATCTGCTGCTGACGATCAATCCAATACAAGTGATTGCCCAGCACAGTAAGTCCCATTGGCTGAAGGATGTTGGAGTCCTCCAGGGTCACGCGGTTAGCACCTGAGATCAACAGAACCAAAGACTAGTTTTATACCAGTTGACTTTTAACTCGTTTCTTAAAAGAAAAGCAGCAACTACATCAAACCAAACCAAATATAGTTAGCTCTAACGTATCTGGCTTCATCTCTCTATGCAGACCAAGGCTCAGCTTGTTCAGCTTCATCTCGAGTAAATGCAACCAGTTGCTGTGTCACGAGGGCAAGAAGTTAAAACATGAAACAGAGCTCATCCTTGCATACACCGGCTGGCAAGCCAGCCAGCCAGGATCACATTGACATCCTGTCACGTGTATCTGCGTACAGTCTGCAAAGCCTGTGTCACTGACAGACTCACCTCTTGGGTCACAATTTTTACAATGCATTCACATACCAAACAATACATTTTGTCGGAATCTACAACCAGGACTGAAATACAACCAGTTAACTTCACTGCCGTTACCTAGATAGAACACATTCACCAGGTAAAATAAGAGGCAAGTACACAAGCCCTGTCATATGCTAGATAGAATCATAGAATCATAGAATAGTTAGGGTTGGAAAGGACCCTAAGATCATCTAGTTCCAACCCCCCAGCCATGGACAGGGACACCTCCCACTAAACCATGCCACCCAAGGCTATGTCCAACCCGGCCTTGAATGCCTCCAGCGATGAAACATTCACAGCTTCCCTGGGCAGCCCATTCCAGTGCCTCACCACTCTTACACTGAAGAATTTCTTCCTCATATCCAATCTAAAGTTCCTCTGTTTAAATTTGAACCCATTACCCCTTGTTCTCTCACTACAGTCCTGAATGAAGAGTCCCTCCCCAGCATCCCTATAGGCCCCCTTCAAGGGGGGAAGGCTGCTATGAGATCTCCACACAGCCTTCTCTTCTCCAGGCTGAACAGCCCCAACTTTCTCATCCTATCTTCATACGGGAGGTGCATTAAAAACACAGAGATAGGATCACAAAAGACAAGCTCATATTCTAACAGCCATACTTCTTTCTTTGCCTTCTCTTTTTATTTCAGTAACCAACTAGAAAATCCAAACTCCAGGTAACTCAAAATGCTCTTAAACAGGAACACTATCAAATGCTCAGGTTTTCTGCTCTGCAGAAAGGTGCAAAAGTCTGCTTTCAGCCAATATGTAAAACACATGTTAAGTAAAAATGCATTTATGAATGCTTTTAACTTTAATTGCTTGCGGTCTTCTACTGTGTGCTGCCCTACACTTAGTGGCATTTAATTGCTACTTTTGTTTCGCTTTTCCAAGGTCAACAAGAGATTTGAATTATTCTATCAATTCACAGAAACCATTTTGAGGCTGTGTATGCTTAAGTATACTGGGTACATCTGAGTTTAAAAATGAGGTATCAAAACTAAATCATAGCTTGGTGCTTCTTTTGCTTTTGTATTTCATTTTGGAATAAAGACCTTATATCGGCTTGGATTTAAAACAGAAGAGTTTTGAATACCTACACAAAATGAGATTATAGAATCCAAGATATATAATAAAAATGCTGTGAGCACTGGATTCAACTAATTTGTTGCATAAATTACATAGAACTCAGCCAAACATAAGAATGTAACATTTATTTCAATTAGAGATTCTATTAGTTTTGCACATAAAATTACCATCTGCAATGACTCTTGCTTGGCTGTTATGACAAACAGCATGCATTCAAATCAGATGTAGTTATAGAGAGATCAGAAATTCTCAACTTGCAATTGGGGTTTTAGTTCCTTACCCCTGAATTTCTTTTGTTTCCAAACCAGCGTGGTTTTCAGAAGGTAGCCAAGGTACCAGTGTATTTTACTTGTAAAGAGCAAAAGAACAGATGTACCTGCACCAATGTCACTAAATGGGCACTAAACCTGACCATTAGCACTACTCTCCAGCAGTGCAGGTCCTGAGATGTTCTTTGTCTTCTCCTAAACAGGTCTTAATATGCAGAAATACTAGGAAACCCTTTGGCAGAAGGAGGCTCTCAAAGAACACAGCACAGGGCACTTATTCATCCTGCAACTTGCTGAGCTCCCTTAACTCCTACGAATTTAAGTGTCATTGGGCTTGAAGACGACTGTCCTTTTGCCACACTAAGCAAATGGGACATTTTGACCCAAAAGTACAATTTTTAGCTGCATGTAAGATACAACAAAAATAGGAAAGTCTCATTTCAACTCAACATAAAGTCCTGTCTTAATGATTTTTTTTTAAGCGCTAAATTGCTCATCCATTTAGAAATGAAAGGCAAGTTGGTTTCCTGCAGGATATCCTGAAAGCATCCTGAAATTGTGAATATATGAGGTGAATTGTGAATGCATCAAGTGACACTCAAAATCTAGCATTCCTGCTAGAATCCTAGTCTCTTTGAACAGCCTTCCAAATGCAAGCCTAAACCAGGATAATGGGCTTTATTTTTTTGGCGAGTAGATCAAGCATCATCTTTTTTTTCTCCCTTATCTGTAAAACTCTCAACACTGGTGACTTGGGAAGCTGTGGAGACAGCACTGGAAAAGGTGATTAATCTGTACTATAATTACATTGGATATCTTCTTGATTAAATGACAGTCCAAACTATTAATGAATAATTTTAAAAGGAGATGCAAAGGGTACCTATGGCACTGGATGACACCATTAAATTGTTCTTTAGAAGAATGATCAAAATGAAAAACTTGATCTAAATAAAAAAAAAAGCTATTTTCAACAGATATGGTTAGAAACAAAGATGATAAAACATGTTACAGGTAAGGAAGTGCTGAATTTACATAGTAATTAAATACTTTGATTCTCAGAATGAAGCAGATGTGTAGTTTTTCAAGATAGAAATCAATAGTTAAATGTAAACAACGTTAAGCTGCAAGGACACACCATTCCTCTATTTAAAACAAAGCAAATTCCTCAAATTGAAAACAAAGCATGTTCTTATTGCAGCAATTCTGTATCTTTTCCAATCACTTCAACAATAATATAAAATACTACTTTTTAATTGCCTGGTGTGGCAGCAAAGTGATATGTAAATGGTTAACGAATGTCTAAACCACATCAACAACTCTTAACTGAAAAATCCAAGAAACTCATGAAGAAAACTGTTAGACAGGTTTATGGTGCTTTCAACTCTCTCTGAAAGTTAAACATTGGACATCTGTGGTTACTCCATGATCTAGCAGTATGCAGTTAAGCAGGATATAGAGTAAGCTTCAGAAACCTCCATAACAATGTCATCTCACCAAGCCTATGAGGGAATAAGTTGTCTAGATCAGTCTAATTGGCACAAAAAACATTATACACAATTTCGGTCAAATTTATTCAGCAGTCTCCATTTACACTAAAATCATTTTGCTCATGTATTCCCATTTTAAAGTGCTTTTTCTCAGAAAATATTTTTCAGAGGAACTAACTTTTTAAAAGCACACAAAATTTTGGCTGCCAAATTCCTTCTGAAGCTGTGATGCAAGTCTCCAAAATAGGTTAAAATAAAATATGCTGTTAACTCTTTTAAAAAGATCAACAGTTCAGTGAATTGCATTACAGAGAGCTCAGCTGGACAAATACAACCATGGTTTTCAGGCTACATGACACATATCCTCTAGTTAATAAATACTGTTTTTCTTCTAAACCTATAGCTTTCCCCTGCATTTAGCTTACCTATAGGGTTTGATTCTTTAGCTGTAGCCTGAGCAAATAAACGTGCGCTAAAACCTTGGGTTCAATAATAACCAGAGAAAGCTTAGTTTTCCCTGTAAAAAGATCCAAAGAATTTGATTAAAATATGTATTTAGTATGCAAACATATGCTTACATGGAGTTTTAATTCCATGAAAAGGACTAATGCGCACAAAGGAAGCTGCAGTCACAAGCTATCACTACCAGCATGTGATGGCCTAGCTGCTGATTTATTCATGTCAGTTTACCCAAGTCCTGTTGTCAGTTCTTACTTATTCGAGACTTAGATCTAAAATTACAATACACAGACTCCCCTGCATTTTATGCTGTACTATGCAAGGACACAGTCCCATCTTTTTTTGTACATACACGAGCTTTGTTCCAAATGTTTAACTGCTTATCACATACCTGTCAAGTCACAGCTTTCGATGCGCTTCAGATCTGCATCCACCCAGAAAAGCTTTCCAAGTTTGTTATCGATCACCAGTGCTACTGGTCGGATTAGCCCAGTTGTAAAAAGCACTTCTCTCTCTGTGCCGTCAAGGGCTGCACGCTCAATCTTGGGAGCTCGCTCCTGCATGTTGGTGAAGTACATGTACCTGAGAACAAATATATCAGCTGCTTCAGAAAGGAGGCAACTCACTTTTGCACACAGGTTCTGTGTGTAAGTGTGAATGGTTTACACAGGGACAACTGTGGTGACTGTTGATCCCAGCCACAATGATCCTGATCTGTCAGCTGCAGAACCCTAAATATTTGCTAACTGGCATATTGAGATAGCCTGAAATTAATAGCATTTGTTTTTAATACAGCAGGTCATAAAATGCCTTAGCACTCTGCACTGATGGAAGCACTGTTCCTACAGTGGAGCTGAGGGCTGTAACTGACTTGCACAGACTTCCTTCAATCATCCTTGTGTAAAGCTGCTCCCATCTGTGAATAAAAGCCCAGAAGTTCTTTCTGACAAAAAAATCAAAACCATTAACCACCACCTCCTCTCCTTCTGGGTTGTAACTAGAAGTTCCTACCAAACTTGAGGGGAGCAAAGATCACAGAAGGAAGAAGAGCGGAGGATGGCATGTCCTGATGTCTTAGTACCATCAATTCTTTCATCTGCCTAAGCCAATTCAACTGCAAACAGAAAATCTCTGTCTACCCCATGCATAGGGAAAAAAGAGCTCATGCACCCACATGGTAAATTAAGAACTCCCTCAGGAAAAAGTCAGTAATTTTTTCAGTGGTGGATAACATGGACATGCTTCCTAATACAGTGGTGTGCATTGTTGCACAGCCTTTCATGTAAGCATCACGAGGAGAGGCAGCAGTCAGAACGTGCAGCCAAGAGAGAGGTGGAGGGTGGTATTCCTGGAACTAAGGCAGAAGTAGCTCAGAATGCAGGGCTGACTAGAAAATGTGAGAGTTTTGGAGGTCAACAAACTCAAACTTCCATTTTAATGGAGAAAGCTGGTAAGCTTTTACAAACACAAATGGAAAATTTATAAATATGAACAAGGATGTCCAAGTGATTTAAGACCCAATGAGATTAGAGTCTTTCCTCTAATCCTCCACTCCCCACACCAGTTCTTGAACTGTGCAGAATACACTGAGTATTGTATAAAATACCAACCCTTGACAGTCTCTGGGTGCCTCTGTATCACCCAAGTTACAAACCATTCATACAACATCTTTCAAGCACATGGTAAGTAGTAAACCAGGATTTAAGCATCTATCTTATTAAAAAGAACAGTAAAGGACCATCTTTGACCTCTGAGAATGAAGCTACTAACCACCTGAAGTGGCAGCGAAGGTGTGCTGAATCTAGCCAAAACTGCTTTGCAGCAAAACAAGGTATTTTCTACCTGTGAGAAATCACTTTGGCGTATCCTACCTGTTTAAATTAATTTCAGAAATTTTTCAGATACACATCACGGCAGAACTAACTTGAAAGCGGACAGAACACAGGGGTTGGTTGGTTTGTTTCTTTGATTTTATGCTATTAGATTAGATCACATGAGAGACCCTTTTTCTTCTTTTCCTGAAAGCATGTGTTTTATGATGACCAAACATTTATAAGCCAGATCCCCAGCTGATATAACAGTGTACATTTTCTTGCTTGTCCTATTAGGTGGCCGGACTGTGCACAGCAAAGAGGATAAGGTGGTTTTATTTTGCTTTCCCCACCTGAATTATTTCTTTTCCTCACTATAACCAGCTACATGGCTGTGTGAACATCTAAGTTGGGACATCAGAGCAGGCAGCCAAGGAGAGAACAGGAAGAGAAAACTGCATACCTTTAAAAGCTAGAACTGGACAAGCAGTCACTAACATCTTGAACAGTAAAATATGCAATAATAATATATTATTAAATATATAAAAATATATATAAAATATATAATACAGAATCATAGAATAGTT
>JAOEHX010062940.1:0-21873 GCA_025448015.1 Bolborhynchus lineola | reverse complement strand
GCATGAACTATCTCTCGTTTGATTTGCTCAAAGGCTTGTTGTTGCTCAGGGACCCATTTAAAATCATTCTTCTTCTGGGTCACATGATAGAGAGGGCTTACAATCAAACTGTAAATCGGGATGTGCTTTCTCCAGAACCCCACAACACCGAAGAAAGCTTGTGTTTCTTTCTGATTAGTTGATGGAGACATTGCTGTTATCTTGTTGGTCACATCTGTGGGGATCTGGCGACATCTATCTTGCCATTTTTTCAAGCAAAATTCAATTTCTCATTCAGAAAACTTGCTACAATACTATAAAACCAGATTTACATTCAAATTATTTCTTTCTAGTTTGACTGCCTCTAAACCTTTACTTTGTAACACTTACACAGAGTTCTTGTTCATGATTTCCTGAATGGTCTGTCATGCAAATATAACAGTGATTTATTCAGTGATGTGAATAGGTGTGAAAATATATGCAAGTAAGTGTATTCTATGCTGTGCTGGAATTGCTAGGATATGGCAGTCACAAGGCTGCAAGTGATTTGAGAGCAGCGAGACCAAAAGGAGTATAAGCTGGAAAGTGAGGGATAGAAAGACTTTCAAACACCGCTGTGACAACCTATTTTGCCTTTGGTTTGTAAACAGCATTAATTCTGTAAATCAGAGGAATTTGCTTAGAAATTTCAAATCTGTAGTAGATTTTTTCTCTTTACCTGTGTAAGATCCCGTGTCCCTAGAACAGGGAATGCATTTCTGCATCTCAGGAGCCACAATTCCTAGTTTTGCATCTTGTATGAAACTGTTGAAGTGGAAACTTGTGACAGGCAACTCCTCATGCTGCTTCTCATGTTCTGCTCTAAACTCAGACTGAGAGGATGGAGACACAAATGTCTTAAAGGCTGCAGCCAAATCTGTCATACCTCAACTGACAGAGGCACTAAAATTACAGTAAAAGCTGAAACTAACAAATGTGATTCTAATTAAATATTGAAAGTATCTTTTGAACAAGATTATTAAAACATTATTTTTACTGATGTAGAAATACAAATAACACCTTTACATATCCAAGGTTATTATGTAATTCCTGCTCTTAAAATTGACAGCAGGCATCCAGGTGACCCCCACTGAATGAGATGCATCCTTCCTAAACCTACCCTCAAAAGCACATAAAATATCACATAATTGTCTTAGTTTGGTTAAAATGCCCTTCCCTCATGAAAAAAAAAAAAAAAATCTCCTTTTATTGTTCCTGGTTTTGACTCAGATTCAAAAAAGTATCAATTTGTTTTTCATGAAAATGTTTTGCCAGTGTGCAGCTCATGTCATATTTTCCCTCCACAAAGGGTGAAAGAAATGTAGTGTATAGAGTATACCAGATCCTGACAATACAAAATGCTGATTACCATTACAATTCCTTTCAGAAGTTGCATGCAAAATGTCAAGAAAATGCATGTGCATATCTGGCCCTGTAGCTAAAATAAAGTATGAAAGATGGCAAATTTATTGTACAACTAAAACAATTTCAATCACCCTATTGAATATCTCTGAACTCTCTAACCGGTAGCTTCTGAAAGGTTGTGTTGACATTAACACAAATTAGAAATATAACTGGAAATAGCTACATTTATGTTTATTTAGGCTACATTTATGAATCAGGATTTAAATTTCCACTGAAGTAGAACAAAATCACCTGTCTCTAAGCATCATATATTCCCTGTGCTACACTTAAGATTTACCATATCAAATGATAGACATTGATTGAAGTTTTACACAAGCTATCAGGCGACCCCTGTTAAACTTAAAGCAAAGTCAGAAGGTGGACCAGGAGTCTGAATTATGTTCTAAGTAGGCTGAAATCTGATATTTAACACTGTTTAAATATGGAATGTAATGATAGAATAATGTAGGAGGACATCCAAGTAGTCAATTTCACTGTTCTCTGAAAGACTTACATAAATAAGAGCTGGATGGAAAACTGACACAATATAGTGACAAGAAGTTTGGCTTGTCATAAATCCATGTAAAAAGAAATACGTTCTTGAACAGAGGAGATTAAACAAAAAGTCTTCAAGATCTTTCAGCTTTTCAGCAAAGTAAAACATGGTTATCAGTGAGATTAATTGCGTAGGATCAATTTGTTTCAATGTCAGAAAATGAAAGAAAAATGCTTGGTGATTTAAGGTAGGGCAAGTTTATAAAAAACAGCTTTTCAAAAACTTATTGTCTTCCTTTAATGCTTTACATTTTTTAAATAATCCAGGTTCTTGATGGTGTTAAGGGGACAATCTAACATCATGTATGCGTTTAGACCCTCTGTTAATAATAAAACAGCCTGCACAACTTGTTCTAAAACTGCGTAATAATAAATTAAACAAATTCACTGTAGAAAAATTGAAGCAAGTAAAAACAAATTAAAAAATATTTTAAATATTAGCAAGAATGCTACAGAAAGAAACCTCTGTAAACATTAATATATTTATTAATTGAATACCCTTAAATCTCTACATACTGTAATCATTTATTCAATGGAAAGCAAAATTAAATCAATATGTTTATTATATTTAAATCCTTTACTAGTGGATGGTTTTAGGTACAAATTAAATTACAAAACCGTCAAAAAAAAGGCAGTAGACAAAGTGTTAACTTTTTACAGAAGAGCAGCACTGGGAATAAGGCCTCAGGGGCCAAGATTTCAAGTGAAGGAAATTGTTATGTGTGGGAAAAGTACCCAGAATACCATCCTTGTATTTTACAGTATGTGATATACATTGATGGTAGCAGCTCCTCCCTGAGGATATCAGAACACTTTCAGGAAAAGCCTAGTGGTGGGGTATTATTTTGTTTCGTCCCTAACTGGTCAGTATTCTCTGATTCACTCCATATTGTATCAGGTAACACCACCAGCAATCCTCTCAGACTTATAGATCCTGATATCCCCTCAGCTTTCAACTGCAAAATCATTTTCCCTCTCAAAAGTTATTGTTCTTCATTCCTGGAGTGATCAACACTACTTACAGACCAAATATCACCATGATTCCTAAAAGAAAAAGGAATGCATTTAGTTCCTTCCCACCAGCCTGGAGGGATTTCAATTTGCTACTTGAACAGGGAAATATTTTCTTGCATATTTAAATCTTATATCTAAACCATGTCTGAGAATCTTGGTGTTTTGCAGGTTATGCGCTGCTTTCTCAATGGATTTAAGTAATGATCAAGAAAATAAATTAATGCAGGTTTGATTTTGCATGTCTGGTTGAAAATTAGCAAAATACCAAAACACAGGGCAAGCAGCAGTCAAAACATCATACATCTCTGAACTAAACCATAAGGGGTCGAAGAATGCTGGTGCTTTCAGGAAGTCTGTCAGTGACTCAGTAATACTTATGGGAAATCTAATAAAAGCTTTTCCGTTGATGCTTGAGATATATGTACAGTAAGTAGTAAAGAGACAAGACCAAAGTTCTGTAGATGTAAGACAGATTTTTTGGATTACATTAGACTGCACAGACCAAGAAATGTATAATTAGAAAATGTATGTATAGTAGGCAACTGTTACTAAAAAAAGTAAAATAAGTTGGTAGTTCCTTTTCATTGTTGTTGTAGATAAGTATATGCAGTGTGCATAGTAAAGTCAGTTACCTGAAGCCTGAAACTAGCAAGGTAACAAATGGCCACTCGATTGGAAGCAAGAACTGAGTAAGTTTCAGCAGCAGAGGTACCCATATCATTTAGGATTCTTTATGTTTAGAAATGGACTCTGATCTAACACCCCTCAAATAATTTCAAATTAATCATTTGGTGAAATACCCAAAGTAAAATTGCAGAGGAAACACTTTTCCTGCTTCATTTGTGTCTTGCGGGAGACTTTGCACCGAGAATAAATCTGTTATATTCTCATGTAGAATTTGTACATTCCAGTTTGGGGGTTTGGTGTCTATTGAACGTAGTTCTAATGTTGCCATTTTTTTGTGTGCTGCTTTTCCTTTTCATTTTGGTCACCCTTTACAATTTAGTAGTTTTTGCAAATACAGTGTGAATATTTTTTTCTTTCATATATATGTCTTAGTGTCCTGCTACAAATAGTAATCAGACTGCTTCACTTGCTAAATAGATATAATTTATTCTATTCCTTACTGATTTATAGCCTTGTGTAATCTTTATTCATGATGAAATGATTGTCTTATTACATTGTCCTTTTCACCAGCTTGGCTGATGGGTATGGCTCTGTAACACCAGGTACTTCTTTAGATCACTTCTGGCTTATGTATTGATATTCTATTCTATGCTGTATTTTAATATTTGAAATTAATTCCCTTAACATCTGAATTCAGATTAGTATTTTCAAGTGTACAGGTGCAGGATGTAGATTTGGTCATTTATGGTAATGAAGACCGGTTTTAATTTTGAAACTAAATCATTGAATCCTTATTTCACAAAAAACATATAGTTCAGTGATGTTGATAGGTAATGGACACAAATTCTGCTAAGATTTTGGAGAGAATTTATATGAGTAATATAGTAGGTGTGTTTACCAAAATTGTAATTAAAAAAGGCGGGCTTTAGAAAGTCGAAAATATTTTAGATTTGAGACAAAATCATAAAGTTGTGTAGCAGTATATTAGGAATTATTATAACAAAGTGTGACTTTAGAAATCATGCTGTTTGTTTCTATGTACTTTTGAAATATAGAAGGCAGAATCTAAATTGGTGGAAATTCTTTAAAGTTTGAATGTTATGAAGTCCTCCCTTGTCAGTTGTAGAAACTGACTACAAAAATGTGAAGTATGTTGAAGGTCAACATATCTGTGAGAAGAGAACATGCTAAAGGAATGTTTCTTTAGGTTATAGGATATTTTGATGGGCTTAAGCTACAACACTTCAAAAGGTCTAGCTAGAAAATTAATACTCTGCATTTCATTTTTGTAAGCTCACAACTGTTGTTTTGGTTTTCTCAATCAAGAAGCAACTCATCAGTTCATCTGTCTGATTTCTGCAAAGTTAGCAGAGAGCCACATTTAGGCCTGCAGCAGGAAGCTATCCTTAGACTTAAATGTGGAAAGACTAGCATCTCTGCAGTTTTACATTAGCTTTCCATTCGAGTATAATTGTTGTTGTTGCTGTGGTCCAGGTCAAATCTTGCCAAGTGTGCTAAATAGGAAAATAATGTCTGTGGTAGAAGTTTGGAAAAGAATAATAACTTGAGACCCACAGCCAGAAGCTGAGAAGGAAAAAAATATGTGATACATTCGATCATATTTTAGCATGTATTATTTGGACTTGAATGTTTAGGTTGATTGTCCAGTTTTGGATCCAACAGTAGTAAATACAACAATGGTATTTATCCCCATTTATTTTCTATCAACTGGTCTTTTAATTTTTTTGAATTTGGTTTGGTTTGATTTTAGCAGATGTGACTCCATCCTCAAGAATATTAGTTTTTACTTTTTCAAAAGAGAACATAGCATGAAAACCATTAAGAATTTAACCTTAGAGTGTTAAATAGTACTAGGTACTGGGAAAGCTGTCTACAGACATGTTTTAGAGTACATACTGTAAGTTAAATATCATAAACATAAAAACATCAACATAAGGAATACGCATTTCTCAGAAGTAATATTACTAAATTTTATGTATGCTGCACAATTAGTTTCTTACCTGGATCTGTGATATTATCACTGTCTGCTGTTGTAATGATGATTAGAATTTAAGATTCAGAGGCTACCTAGGAAATACAGTCCTCTCTGTCTTCATCTTCACATATTTCATCATCATCATCATCCATTCAGCTGTGTTTTGGCCTCCTGTGTAGAAAGTTACACAAATTGTTCAGTGATTAAATTAGTACATTTTCAAATTATTTGCACATTCTTGAAAGTTCAAGTTAAATAAGAAATAAATAAAAATTAAGAGTGTTATAGCAATTAAAAACCTTTGCTTCAAAAATTGATAAGTAAATATTCATGTTTATTTGTAAGACGCAGGAAAGCTTCCATGCTTCTTTAGAAGCATTAATTCTGCCTTAATGTAGTATTTAAGTCAAGAATAGAGAAAAAGTATGAAAACAAGTTAGCTGTGTGGATCTGCACAACTCACATCTGTTATCTGATGACCACCTTGGAGCTGAAACTACTAAGATGTGACAGACTTCAAATTCCATGTCATTCCTGTGTATAGTTACTCTGCATTCATTACTGTAACAAAACCATTGAAAAAAATAGCTGTAACAATGATGGGGATTTGGCAAAGAAATTTTTCCCATTCAAAACTCAAGTGAATCTCCCCAAAATAATGATAGACAATATTGTACTCTTTTATTTTGCCTTTCATTCTGAAGGGACAATTGCATGGTTTTATTTACTTACTTACATACTTTAAAAGTGGTAATCCTAGGGTACCTAAAGACCATCAGAGGAAAAGAAAAAATAACTATTATGGAATATGTGATGAAATAATAAAATTTTGCAGTGGTGTTTGTACAATATTCTTGTTGAGCTAAAGGGTTTGTCTTAGATGCAGGTGACAATTCAAAATGTAGACATAGTGAAGTCTGCATTTTAATGGATCAATGAAAGATTATCATATGAAATCCAGATCTAATATTGGCTCCCAGTTAACATATTCTATGATTTTATGCTTGTTTTACTTGATATATAATTGCTCTCTACAAATCAGAATTTTATAATATATACATTGAAGTATCTCCCTTAATCTACCTTAAAGTCACTTAGCAGTAATTGATGGCTAATTCTGCTTGGTGAGAGCCATAATTTTGGTAACTTAGATTTGAAAACCATCTGAACTGTAAAGAAAAGTGAGGCTTTTCAGAAAAAAAGTTATTACATTACCAAGTCCTGTGTACAAAGGGTGTCTATGCTAATGAGAATATAAAGATCTTTTTGTTATTTAAGATGGACCTAATTATTTTATTTAAGCAAAACATTTTAAAGCTCATTCCATTTGTGCAATCCCAAAAGACACAGATTGTGTTGGACACTTTTAATTTCCATTCTTTTATATTTTCCTATAATTGCTTTGGGTGAAATGTTGCCCTCAGGTCTCAGTCTTAGCACTGAAATCAGTGGGAGTCATGTGAGTTCTGCAAGGGCTGTAATTTGGAATTTAGCAGACAGTGAATCAACCTGACTCAAATCACAATGGTTTACAACATCTCTACTAAGGAAGAGTTGTTTACAGTGGTGTGTCCATGAGATTTCAAATGCTGGTCAGAGCTGATTCAAATAGTCTTTAAAAGCAGAATTTAAACATAAGTTAAAAAAAACATACTTGAAAAGAACATGTTTATTAAATTAGTCAGCTCAAAGTAAACATATTTTATGAAAATTAAGTCAAATTCAGTGTCCCACAAAATCTTGGCTGATGTAAACACTTAGAAGATAGTATGGCTTTAAATCTTCCCTCCCATCCCATGCTTGTGTATTCTAGGCCAGGACAGTGTTTTAGGGTGCTTCTGACTCAGGATTTGTGCAGGCACAGTACAGAGGCAGAAGCCTTCACATTTACACCAACTTTCCAAAAACAGCATGTATACATCCTACCTGCTTTCTACTCTTTAATAAACAATGTTATCCATCCAGTAAATCATTCATTATGGATGCTTAGAGAAAGCAGAACTATATAGAGAGGTCTAACTGTGCAATTTGTCAAAATAAGTAAGTTTTATATTAGCCAGATTTTCCAGCTGACCATAGTATAGCATGTAAAAGTCTTTTGGGACCTGAATCTTTTCATCCTGCTTATTATCTGAGGGTAGGCTGCAAAATCTGAGATTTCCACTAGCTGCATGGGATTTTTACTAGCACTGCCAATAAATAAAACAATACTTTCAATACAATAAAACCTACTTGTATATGCACTAAAACAGTCAATGAATACCACAGACAAGGGCTTTTACATATATGTTTTTCTTAACACAAATTAGTCAAAACATATGTTGCACTTAAGAACAGATGGGAAGTTAACAGAAAATTAGCACTTCATTTTATACCACCTGGTTTTGATTCATAGCCTTTCAGTACTGTTTTTATATAATGATAGTTTGGTGTCCATTGTGTTCTGTATGGAAGAATGAGCTGTCCTTACATTGTTACAAAATCAGTGCCTAACAGCTCTTGCTATGTTTGCTATTTAAACCTGTCTGCATGTACAGATAATTTTGCAAATGTTAGAAATGGCCAAAATAGGATCCAAATATCAATAGATTTAACAAATTGTCTAGTTAGTAGTTTTAAGGTTTATTATCATGTTGACCACGTATTTTCCCTCTTTTGCAGATTGTAGCTTTGCGCGAACAAAATGCCCACATTCAAAGGAAAATGGCAGCTGGTGAAGGGCCTGCCGAATCAGAGCATATTGAAGGAATGGAGCCAGGGCAAAAGGTTCATGAAAAGGTATAAAAAGTTAGTTTTCACTGGAATACACCATCAGTATGAGAAATAAGCAGTTGTTAGATTTTTGTAATGTAAACATTTTGTGGCAAATCCCTTTAGAATAGCCTGCTTAATTAAACTGGTATCAAAAATTAGCTTGTTTAAATAGAAAAGAAATGTAAACATGCTCTTTGATAGAGTACAGAGTTAGACCCAGGGCTTTTTAACAAACTTTGCTTGTAATTTTTGCATAATACTACAATTAAGAATACTATATCTGCTGAGTGATCTGATGCACATCACATATAGAAGGGCAAGGTGTAGTGGCATGAGTATGTGAAAGGGTATACATGCAGTAACTACTGCCAGAACAGTCCACAGAGGAATAACAGAGTCTTAAAACAACAGAGACCTAAAACCTAGAAAAAATAATTTTCCTCTCTGATACCTATAGATACACTTTAAATTCGTGTCCATGTTCATATAGAGAGAGGAGCTTTACTTACGTAGCACTTTTTCAATAAGGAATAGGGATATCAGTTTTAGACATTTAAATACTAGATACTTAATATTAAATTTAGATACTTAAATACTAGATATTTAATATTAAATTTAGATCTAATATTAAATTTAGATACTTTAACTACATACAGCTGAAGTATTTGCTGCTTCAAGCTGAAAGAGAGATAAAAGGTAAAGAATATTGATTTAGAAACAGCATTTTCTTCTAAGCCTTAGTTTTCCAGTTTGATAAAAACCCAAGTTGTGTATCTTCCTCTCTTGCTTCACAGTTACTAAATTAAAATGCAAGCATAACATTTGGCAGACAGATGAAATGAGTAAAGCTGCTGCTTGGATTCTAATTGTGCATTTTTGTCTAATGGCCTGTGATGAACAGTGGCATAAATCATACTTATAAAGAATAACACTCATCATTACTTATTTATTTTATAGGCAATCTAATTTACAGGCGTGCATTTGCATGGCAAGTATTAATTTTACACGCTTTGCAGTTTATTTTATGTCTGCACTTTTCTTTGAGTAATCTATGTGATTGAGGGCTATACAGTAAACAAATACTGTTCAGTTACTTTCTTATTCCTTGCAAAATCTTACTCTTTGACACTTTTGTGAAATTTTGTTAAAACAGTGATCCTACTCACTTGTGCTTTTAAATACCACCACACTGCTTAGCTGAAAATCTCTAATTTTACCATTTCTTTGCAAGCTATGTCTTCTGATTTGAGTCAGAGCGTGCCTTATTTATAAGCAGAACTAAATGGAAATATCTGTCCTTTAAGAAATCTGCATTTTTAGATATTAATGAAAGAGGAATGAAAGCAAAGAAATATATCGTTGTCATTTCATATGAAATGTTTGTAGATCATTATGTCCAGAAAACTTCTGTGCTTCCCAATCAAAACAATTTAAGTTGATTTTGTTAAGCTGAATTAAAGGCTTGCACTTGATAACTTTTGCATACTATAGAGAGAATTAACAGGAGACTACATATTGACACCAGGTCACCCAATGTACACTAATTCAAACCCTCTGCAGTAGCTGCTCTCTCCCTTTCTCCATTACCTTAGTGCATAATACCATCAATTCCTTCTTATTTTGCAAAATCCTCACTTTGTCAGATACTTCCTCTTCCTCTTAAACCCATATTCTAAGCATCCATTTAGAAAACACTCTGTCAACTTCTGCAGTATGGACAGTAGAACAATAAGCTATGAGGTAATGGTTTGCACCCTCTTATAATACAGGAGATCAAGGTTCAGTTTCAGTCAATCTGAGTGAGATCCTATGGTTTAGGTTTCAACTTTGTGTCTGACAGTCACAATTACATAGGTTAAACTTAAGCAGTACCTTTAGCTAGTCACTCTACTAATCACGCCTATCTTCTCGGACTTTGCAGGAGATACAGACGTGGTAAAGTCTACACAAACCAAGTAGAGATTGCCTAGGTTCACAGAACAGACAGTGCCAAACTGATATAGGCAATTGGAGGATTCCTCAGCTTAAAATAACCTACAGAAAGAGTTAGCCAGTATAGGTCACATGAAATGAAGACTGGACTGTTTTCTGAGTTTTAGGTGTGTCAAAGTTTAACATCTGTTTTGAAGCTGGAATAACTTTTTGTGTATTTAGGAAAAAGATGACAACATAGATTTCAGTCATTTATATCATTAGTACTGAATGATTTCTATTCTTTTTGGGGAACAAAAATCATCTGACTGTATTTCACAGCAACACAGAAATATTTTGTATTACTTCAACGCTTAGAAAAGGTGCTAAAAAAGCTATTACATACTTTTAGGCTACTCCCTCTGAAGAGGACAGAAAGAAAAGTCCAAGAACCTTTCTGGACCATTCATTTTCTTTTTCAAAAAATCTTAGAAAAATGAGACATTGCTAGAGAACAGAGAAGTCAAAGTCATGCCAGTCAGTAAAATATGACCAAAGCTGCATCAGTCTGTTTATCTACACTGGTGTTAGCAAAATTATGAAAAAGCTAATAGTGAAAATTGAGAACAAAAAAAAAAAAAAACCCTCTGCAGAAAATGAAAATAAGGACAGTGTTAAAATGACTCTATAAATTTTATAGAAAGTGTTTTGTAATTTCTATGAAAAGTATACATATTTTTATAAGACAAAATTGTTTTACAATACCATACTTTTTTTTCTATACAGAATGGTCTAATACAAAGTTGGGGTTTGTTTTTTTTTTTTCAAATGAGCAGTAAGGGAAATCAAGGTAGTTAATCTTTAAGAAATAGAAAGCTTATTAATGGTGACAGGGTATAATCATAAATGGAGACTCATTACCAAGTATAAATGAAACATCTCAAAAGAATATAATGGTGAAATAGAAGTAATGAGAAGTATTAACCATGAATGTTTATTGCTTCACCAAAAAAAAAAAGCCCAAATCAAATGCAAACAAGCAAAAAGGGAAACTTCTAAGAAAAAATAGAGTGAATGGCTTTTAGGTCTGATTTCACAAAATTACAAACTTTGTAAGGCATATGCTGTAGGAAAGTATTAGGGATTTCAAAATGGAACTATCCTGATTTAACACAAAACAATAAAAAACAACAAGGAGCTTCTAGGGTGTAGCTTTTTTGTGCCTGGAAAAGACTGCAGATTGTACTGTGAGTTGCTTTCATTGGCAGGTGGATGCCAGGTCATTAAACAGACAAGGTCACACATGTTCCTTAAGAGGGAATTCAACCAGGTATGTTAAAATTTCTGCTCTATGACAACAGAGCTTCCAAGCTACATCTTTTAAGCAAGACAAATTTAAAAGCTAGCAAATACGGAAACTTGCAAACGGGCCAACTTGCACAAACAGATCTTTAAAGGACTCTGAAAAATTATTTAAAAAAATCTGACAAAGAGCACCTGCTGAGGGAATTAAGATTCAACAATTTCTATTATCAGATATTCTTCTGCTTAGATTGGTGACCAGTGGACATCACTTGCTGGTGTCCAGATCTTTCACTTGATCAATAGGGACCTGATTGGCTCACAAGCGAAGGCCAGGAATGACAGAATTCCTTGTGCATAAATTGTCCCTTAAGAAATCCATTTGGAAATAGGTAGGGAAGTTATGAAAGTGGGACTGAGCGTTAGAGATCAAGATCATGACAATGGAGGATGCATGCAGAGTTTTTAAAGAAAAGAAGTAGGGCAGGTGTGAAACTGTGCAGTGGCACATACAGCAAAGAAGGAAACTGCCATTTAGCAGGAGGGTAGCTTATGTGCTTCTCTTCTCAATATTGATGGTTTTCCATCTGAAACAGCCAGCAGTGAGTGACAACTCACAGGTATGACAGTATGAGCAGGGTCTACACCTCATGTACCTCTGAGGAAACTTAAATGCAGGGTGTTAGTAAAGTATTACAAAAGTTCATCTACCACCTCAAATTATTGCACCAGGAATATTACAGGAGGCTATTTATGTAAGCAAATTTAAAACTATGATGAAGCTTTGAGGCAAGAAGGATTGGTGTTCTCATCAGTCCTTGATGATAAGCTTTGTATCTCAGAATGAAAGGTGCATCCTGGAGGTGAAGTTTGGCTGTGAAGGTGGTGTTGCCAGTGGTCTTTGTTTTTTCTCAGCTCTGGAATAATGCTTGAGGAGCCAGTGGGCAAAACCAGTCTGTATCTCACGTAAAAGTAGGAATGTCTTTGACCAGTTGATTTCTGAAAGAAAGTTTGATGTAAGGACTTTTTCTTTTGCTGTTTACTGAGTGCAGCCAGAATGCGTGATGTGTAAAAAAATAGTGGGAGAGGTAATCCTTGCCCCAAAGCATTCATAGTCTGAATTTGTGAAATAATACACTTCAGACATAACAATACATTTGATAACTAGATGGTAGGTTTGGTCTTCAGCAGTGCAGACATCTTTCTGGCTTTCTAATCATCTCTTTCTGGATTAATATCAATAAAGCTAATTAAAGAAGCATGTGCTGAGTGAGACTTAATGAAGATTAATGGCTTGAAACACCTGAGGAGATGAGGAGTTTTTAAAGTGAAAGGAAATACAGATAAAAACTGTAGCTGAGATTGTAAATCTTCATGAGTCTAAGGAGTAAGTCTGGGAGAGTATATGGTATTCTCTCTGAAAGAGTCACAGTAAATGTTGTGTAAGTACTGTGCTGCTTAATAGTTCAGTCTGTCTGCATGACTGTGAATACTTAGTGCTCTAACAGTGTAGCATAGGGATTTTATTATACTGAAAAGCTGCATTACTTATGCATTATTTACATGCTGAGTCAGTAGACTTCTCAGTTCTTTAATTTTTCAGGAAAAAAAAGCTTTGCCTATTTCATATAAATTAATTTGTCTTTCAGTCATACAAAATCTTTTTTACCTAACAGAAATATCTGTATACTTACTTCTACATGTCAAGCCCTTTAAACCACTGCTTTAAAAGTGTCCTTACCTTTGCAAGGGAATTTTACCCCTCTAGCACTGGGCCATCTGATGCATTGGCTTACTAACTTATTCTGGATGATTTACTGCAAGGAGTTGCCAGGCCAGTAATTTCTAATGCTAGGCTGGGCAGACTAGCAAGAAAAAAGAGTTAGTCAAGGTAAATGGGGACAGGGTTTACATGTCAAATTTGGTTTGGGCAGCTAACTAGCCCTTGTAATTAAGAAGCGGAAAGTGATTTCTCTCCCTTGTGTAAGATCTCAGAAATTTTTCTAATAGTGTAAAAGAGAAATGGGCAGGCACTCTGTAAGAGACCAGCAACAAGAAGAAATATGCCTACTCATCACATAAACCTTTTTTTAATTGCTATTATTATTGTTATTCCCCCTATCCAAGCCACCATTTTGCAAAGTGGGTAAAGTGTAAGGGATGATTACAGGCATCACAAGGAAGAATGAGAGCTGAAAGCTGATCCAGAAGCAGACTTATTTCAGACCTTAAAATTAGTGATAAACACTGAAGTCTTTTGATGTCTTGGTAGAAGAAGCAAAAAAGAAAGGATGGTTGGAGAGAAAAGTGTTGGAGAAGGAAGCTATTTTTACATTGGTATTGTGGTAGCAAAGACATATTTCAGTTCAGAGAACACTGGCTTTATTAATTGATTACAGATTGGAGAAAATGCAAGGTAGTTGAAGAGAAGATCTCTAATGATTCTTCAATTTCTGCCTGACCCAGACACAAAGATTTGGAACAAACTAGAGAAGTAGCATAGTATTCAAGCATCGAAGAATCAATCAACCATTTGGAAAATACTGCGGCAGCTTAGGTGTAATGCTATTATTTTCGGCACAGACTTTCATATTCTGTTTTCTGTGCTGATTATATGGATGATGATCCTATTGCTTTCTTTTCTTTGGTTGCCACTTGTGATTGGGTTATCATATAGCTGTGTCTGTGGTAATATAATTTACTCTCTTTTAAATGTTTTGCATGAGGCAGTTGAATGGAATAAGAGTGGAAGAATTCTGTAGTAAAAAGCATCTTCTGGCAACTTGTTATTCGTTTATTCTTACATCTCAAACAGCATCTCTTTGCAGCATTAAATTTTACTCTTTCAGAATGTCAAGTGACATGTAGAGTTTAGCTTCCTTTCATGATTATTTTACTTCCTTTTTAGTATTTCTATACTATAAAATTCATACAAATTTATTTGACCTGAGAAATATACTGTATTTCTGTCTCTCCCCTGATGATCTAGCCAGCATTCTAAGTCGGAAGGACCATCAGCACTGCAGAGCTCAAAATAATCTTTTTCTTTTTTTCCCCCTGGGACTGGGGATGAAATTTTCCAGTTTGTCTGCCTGTTTTAAAAAGGTCTTTTTAAACAAAAAAACAACAGACTGAACACCTGGTTTTAAAGCTTTTAAGTTTCATATGGCATTTCTTTCCTACTCTTCCTCATGTTGAATTGTCAGTATATGTATTATTTGTAGGAATTACACTGATTCAAAGAGAGTCTAAAAGTAACTTGAGTTTTAAAACAAGTGCTACTACTGATCATGTTCTATTTCCAAAATATTTCAAAAGTGATTTGTATCTTTAAAATGTTGTATATTATATATGAATGAATACTTTAATATCTCAGCTACCCTATCAGCAGCTGACTGGCCGAAAATCAGAGTGACTGACCAAAAGTCAAGGCAATTGACAAAATTAATCTATGTTTTATAGAGCAACAGATGGCACTTGCCTTAGTAGAAGATGAAAGGAGAAGTCTCACAAAATGAATTGAGACAGTGATATTCCTTTAGGTTGAGATGCCATCCTAGAATAACAGAGTGAAAGAGGGGTATCTTGAAGTCCAGTCACCATGAAAATTAGGGTCATATGCTCATGACAGCTGTGAGGATATGTCATATTTTGAGGCAGGTAACAGCATGTTCCAGTTCCCAAGCACTTCTGCAGCAATGACATTCTGTTATTTAGAAACAATGGTCTCATTTCTATAGCCTTTTCTAAACGTGATTTTTCTGAAAACAATTCTTTGCTGAAACTTACCTTGTATCCATTGCTTTATTTTTTTTTTTATCTATGCTTTAGATTATTGTTTTTTTATCCAACTTCAAACTGGCAAGAAAAAAGAGAAAATGAAATTCCCTAATTTGGCAAGTTCAGAGAGAACTTGCAAAATTTATGTTCTTTACTTACATATATTTACATATTTATATGGGTAAATAAACCTTCATATATTTAGCAAATAGAACTTATTACGTGCAGACCTTTGAAAAGCCATTTTAATGTTAGTTTTTATGTTGCATGTCAAGAAAATATGTATAACCAAAAGGGTGATTTTATCAAAAGTTTTCAGGAATTTAAAGATAACTCTGACACAACTCTAGTGGGCATACTCCCATATAGATCTGGTATCCTCAACATTAAAGGACATGGAATTGTTGGAACAAGTCCAGAGGAGGGCCACAAGAATGATCATGGGACTGGAGCACCTCCCATATGAAGATAGTATGAGAAAGTTGGGGCTGTTCAGCCTGGAGAAGAGAAGGCTGCGCGGAGACCTCATAGCAGCTTCCAGTATCTGAAGGGAGCCTATAGGGATGCTGAGGAGGGACTCTTCATTAGGGATTGTAGTGATAGGACAAGGGGTAACGGGTTAAAGCTTAAGCAGGTGAAGTTTAGATTGGATATAATGAGGAAGATCTTTACCGTGAGGGTGGTGAGGCACTGGAATGGGTTGCCCAGGGGACTTGTTAATGCTCCATCCCTTTCTGTGTTCAAGGCCAGGTTGGAGAGAGCCCTTGGGTGACATGGTTTAGTGTGAGGTGTCCCTGCCCATGGCATTGGGGTTGGAACTTGATGATCTTAAGGTCCTTTCCAACACTAACTATTCTATGATTCTACGATTCTACTTCACCTTTTCCCTGTTAAATAATAGATACACTCAGCATATTTGTGTATAAATGCTATTTTATTCAGGATATACAAGTGTTTACATTAGTGTGATGCATTCCCATCTTCTGATAAAGACTAGCTAAGCTCTGGTTCTTTTTTTCCACGATGTTTTGTCACCAGGACTTTGAAAAAGTATGTGTTTGCTGACGTAGAAGTCCTAGTACAAGAATCCTAAAGTCTTGAGAGGCTATGGGCTTAATTTTTGGGCTGGGCAGTGTCCTGGATAATTCAAGAGTATGCTGGAAGATCCATTTATATATGCAAACATACTTTATTCCCTCCAAATGAATGCAGATCTTTCTGGGGTTGGTACAGCAGGACTGTAATAGTAGACAGTATTGTTAGAGATGGATAAGAGAGTGGCCACTTTTTAGTCCAATGCCATCAGTTAGATTACAAACACAAGTTTTCAGATTTATTTGCAAACCCAGCAAATATGAGAACAAACATAGAGGCAACTGCTGAGTTTATTTAAAGTTATGAAAAGTCATGTTAAAAATCCATCAGTTATACCATTTCACTTTATCTCCAATTGCTGAAAGTGAGTTTTGCTACATCCTGAAAGTTAAAAATCCAGACCTCACAGCCTTGGACAGAGTATGCCTGTTTCATGTGTATTCATAATATGCAAAAGTATCTTGCATTTTTATAACCACACTTTGTGGACAGTCTCCTGGTATCTGGAATATTATGGTAAATTTCAGTTTTACTTTGATATTTAATTTCATGACAGCCACAACAAACAACTTAAGGTAGCTCTCCTTTTATAAGAGGATGGCCAATTACCAAGAACAGATGTGTTTTTTGTAGTGCTTCTTCCAGGCATGATTTTGAATAGCACTGTCATTAGCCTTTCAGAAACTTTCTCCTGTTTTTGTGAATCATCTCTGGCATTTCATTCTATAATCTTATTGTAGCTCAGCATGCCTTTGGACAAAACTTATGCTAGAGCCTCTTGTTCCCCTTGATTGCAGTTGCTCTTCTTATTTTTAATGTGTAATCATTGCTGGAGAAATTTAGTTTCTTTATTGTTCCCTCCTATGGTAAAGCCTTTCTGATGAAATCCAGACTTCCATCTGTCATGGGCTAGTGTAGCTCCATAAAAGTCAGTGTTGATTTATGCTAGAGAGGGGAACTTTGATTACAAAATGATTGGAAGTTCACATTGATTCATGCTTTTTAGGTTTCAGTAAGGTCCATTTAGGATTTTCATAGTTGATGTTCTATGCATCAGAAATAATGCAAAGAATTTGTCAGTCACCTCTCTCATCCCCTCATGGGTTAAGTACCACCATGGTGTTCCATGCATATATATGTGTGAGTTTTAGCTGAAGATGAATATGGTAGATTCTTGACTAATAAGAATTTAATTGTGCAACTGGCACAACTTGCAGTGGTTCTTTTTCCTGATTAGAGACACATTTCTGTATCCCATTTTACCCTTCTGAAACAGGAGACACTGTAATCACCACAGCCAGTGCAAGAGAGCAATTTTATAAATTTGGGTTGTTTTGGTTTTTTATTTTTTTACAAATGCACTAGGTCTACAAGTACACTGTGCCACAAATGCAAAAGTAGTCTTTATTGATTAAGATAAAATAAAGTGACCTTTATCTCTGCAAGAGTCAGAATCTACTTCATATTGATCTCCAGGTATGGCCATTGCTAAATTCTTAAGTTCTGTCAGAAGAGAAGTTTTACTCATGTAAATTGAACAATTCTCCTATGTGACAGTTTAGCAACTCTTAAGCCAAAACACATGGAGTTGAAGAATACTATTCACAGAGTACTTTGCTAAAGAATTGTTTTCATTTGACTGCTGTGTTACATGAAGATGAGAAAAATAGAATGTTGTGTGAGAAGGTGTTCAAAATTTCACTTATGAAGGCCTCTAAATTTGTTGAAACATGAATGATTACCCTAGAAATAGGAGTATCATTTAAGCAATTGGTAAATGTTAATCAGTAAAGTTTATATTTTGTGATAAAGAAAGACTCATATTTGGTTAGAAATCTTCACATTTAAGTGTGTTTCACTGTTACTAAAAAAAAAAAATATATTATTTTCCTCTCCCTCTTTCCTCATTTTCACTTCCAAGTTTTACATGTTCCGAAAATGAAACACTGTTCAAACTTTCCTATTTTGATAGGATGTTTTTAATGCTTTGCCTGATATTATTGACTGCCTTTTTAATAACCTATAAACATTTATTTGTCAAAATCTGATTTTCCATGGTTTTATAATATTACAAAAATTACAGTTGCACCATAGATTGCCTGATACATTTGATCTACTCAAAGTATCTAACCAACTCTTCTACAATTCAGTAATGTGTAAGTGTACTATACCGACATTTTGAAAGGATTAGCTGATGAAATGAGAAATATAACAGTATTATTGTGACAACAAAATCAGGACTTTTTCAATGACATTAACTATATTAATATTTTACTTTCTAAAGCCTGTGCCAGCAGGAATTTGCCTTCTAAAAACTGTATAAGAGCTGAGGGGTTTGTATGTGTGTGTGTAAGTGAATTTTTGTAATTAACTGGCACTTCATTAAAACTAAATTTTATTAATATCTAGACATACCAAATGCTAACCAGAAATTCAGCAATTATCACTAGAAATATTAGTCATGTTTTGAAGATAGAGAAATAATAATAGAAATATAATTTCTCCCTTTGATTAAAATTCAATGAAGCATCTAATATAGCTTCTTGCACTTTATTTCACATTTTAGCAAATGGCTTTAAGAAGTGTAATCAAAGTTCATGTGCCTGCAGTAATGGCTGCATCCTTCTTTTCTAGCCAGTGGAGCACTACAGCATCAAATACTTACCCATGATCTTGCTTTCTGTTTGGGGCTCCTACGTTATCGTTAGGATCATTCAACCTAGAATGAAAGTAAGATTTGCAAAGAAGATTTACAACTGGGAAATGATATTTTTTCCCTAAGTGACTTAACCTTCTGAAAGTCCAGTAATTCATAGATGTCACTTCTGAGTTGGCTTTATTCCAGAGGGGAAAGGAAAATATGACTACTGCAGCACCGTCTATCAATCAGATCTGAATCCCTGTAATATATTGCAGATTAGACCACAAGTTCTTTCTCTAGGCAATTAATTTGTGCGCAAGCCTAGATGTAATTCAGCTTTAGAAAGGTTTTAAAAATGAAAGTCATTAGCAGTGATACTGAATATTTTTCTTATTATTTAGGTCCTGTGTGGAAAACCTCCTCTCATTCGTATGAATTGTTTTCATTTGTTGTGAAGTATATTAGTGACTTTTAAAACAATGAAATCTGTACAAACCAGTACAGCTACTTATGGCCAGGCATGAAGAATTTGAAGTACAGTGCATGGGTGAATTATCTTAGCAACACATGTACATATGCAAATATACACACAATACTGATTGGCTTTGAAATTTTATATTCTTTAAATTCAGAGTTCTGAAATTCAGTGAAAGAATATAAATAAGTGAAATCTTTCTTGACCAAAGTGTGTAGTGTTCATTTTCCAGAGATCCTGTGGCTTCCAGCAGTTTCGTGCCCCAGGTGACTTGATTTTAATTGGCACAAACACAATATATCCAGCGTATGTGTTTGAAAATACCGAAGTAGACGTCAGCAAATAAGAGACACAACGGCTTATGGATCTTGGATGTTTAGGAGGTGGTTGCAGAGAAGGAAACACTTCCCTTGTGATACAGTCTTTTTTTCTCTTTTTTTTTTTTTTTTTATTCCCTAAAATCTCACTGCCTGAGGCATACTTTAAAATACTTCACTGACATTAGACCTGAGTAGGAATACTGTGCTGCTTTTTTTATGCAGCTGAGATACATGGCTGTAATTAGACTGGTGATGCAGTAATGGTTGGCAGCTGTCTGCATTGGCTCCGCAAAATCTTTTTGTGCTGCTTATCTCTATCACACCTTAAATATTTTCATTACTGTGCTTAGGAAAGTAGAAAACAAGAGGAGTAGACTTCACTGACACAAAGTTGGTAATTTTATATCCTCCGTCTGTTCTGCCTTGGTGCTATTTCCATGGCTGAGTAAGAGAATGGAGCATCTTAAGTTTAAGAATATGAACTGTAAAATTACATGAGGAATAAATACTGAGGAGGAAGAGGAACTACTCAAGGGATAATATTGGCTTAAAGTTTTCTGTTACCAATCTATGATAGAAATGAAAGGAAAAAATGATTTAAGTATCACCCACTGATTCATAATTTGATCACAAAGATTTTTATATTAATTTGCTGCCTTTAAAACTAATTGTTCATTTCTAAGACTGTAGAGCCCTCGTATCTGCCAACATGTCAGCTTGCACAGGCTCAGCAGATTGACCGAAATTTGAAAGCAGGAATGTTTGCCCTGGAAAATTAGGTATTAACAGTAGTTATGTTTCTATTTGGGTTTCTGTCATGTTTTGCAGTTTAGGGTATGAGACTTCTGCGGTTTAAGCCCAGCCAGTAACTCAGAACTATGCAGCCGCTCACTTGCTCGCCCACCTTCTTTCTCACCCTGCTCCAGGAGGGATGGAGAGCAGAACCAAAAGAATGTAATTCCCACGGGTTGATATAAGAACAGTCAAGTAACTAAGGTATAACACAAAACCAATGCTGCTACCACCCGTAATAATAATGATAAAGGAAAAAACAAGGGAAGAGAATGCAACTGCTCACCTCCCGCCTACCAATACCCAGCCCAACCTGAGAAGCGATCTAGCCCTTCTGGGTAACTGCCTCCAGTTTATATAGTGGGCATGATGTGCTGTGGTATGGAATACTCCTTTGGTTATTTTGGGTCGGGTGTCCTGCCTCTGCTTTCTCCCAGCTTTCTCTCCTTCCTGGCAGAGTATGAGACTAAGAAAGTCCTTGATTGGAGTAAACATTACTTAGGAACAACTAAAAACATCAGTGTTATCAGCGTTGTTCCCAGGCTGAAAGTCAAAAACACAGCTACTAAGAAGAAGAAAAATGATTGCTATAGCTGAACCCAGGACAGTATTCACCCCTTACTCCATACCATTCATGTCGTGCTCAAATACCACATGAAAAAAGCGATACCGTTGCTTTTGTCTCATATATATATATACACTTATACACATTCACAAAGAAAGAGGTATCATCCCTTAGTGCATGGACCAATCCCTATAAAGCTTCTGAATTCATCCAGTCCATGATGTGTCAGGTTCCATCTCTTGTAGCAGTCTTTCAGAGCAGGAGAGACGGTGTGCAATGTTGGATTGTTGCCTGCTGATGACACTGTAGAAGTTGTCTGCTCACTGCTGAGCTTGTCTGGTTTTCGTCAAAGTTCATTCTTTGTTGAAATGATGGTCAAAGGGAAGTCAAGGCCAGCTGCTTGTGACCTCAAGACGTCTAGGTCGTGGGCCATAAAAGTGCTACATAGCAGGCAACAGAATATAAATCAGTTCATTGGCTGTTTTCCCCTAACATCAAATCCCCTTGAGGTACACATCTGACGTCCCCATCTTCTCTCATTACCCATCAAGTATATCCGGGTCCCTGAGCAAAAGCAATCCCACGAGTGGGTTTGCCTTTACCTGAAGCAGGAATAACCCAAAC
>JAOEHX010062932.1:0-19276 GCA_025448015.1 Bolborhynchus lineola | reverse complement strand
GGAACTTCACCTGACTGCCATGATTTTTCAAATATGATGGACAGTGGCTTAGCAGCTTCATTTGCCAGATCCTTCAGGACTCACGTATAGATTTCATCAGTTCCCATGGCCTTGTATACTTTCAGGTTCCTAAGATGATCTCATACCAGATCCTCTCCTACAGTTGGCCCAGGGTCTTCATTCTCACAGTCTCTTCATCTGCCTTCCAAGACTTGGGTGGTGTGGTCAGAGCATTTTCCGGTGAAGACTGAGGTAAAGAAGTCATTAAGAACCTCAGCCTTCTCCAAATCCAGGGTAGCCAGTTCTCCCGATAGCTTCCAGAGAGAGCAAATAATGCTCTAAGTGAGGTATGGTAAATACACATGAATACACCTCATGTAGCCTCTCATATCAAAAGCAGTCCTGTTTCCTGAAGACTGTTCTTGACTTACCTCCCAAACACACCATAATAGGAATATATTGTCATGGGGCCATAGAAATACTGGTCCAGCTCTAAACTTTTCAGAAGGAAGTCTGGAGTAGTCATGGAGCAGAAAGAAATCTGTAACATAAAGATAAGAAAAATCAGTACCAACATTGAAGAATATTTCTACCACCCTCTGGACCTTAGACCTCTGAATAACCAATGTGGAATGCACACATTAATCATGGACACAGTGGAATGACTATTGCCAGACAGATATAGTTACACAGCATCCCTCTTGAACCAGAGGAGACCAAAACAAAGCATTTGAAACAGCACAATACAGTACAATACAATATAATAGTTAGTGTCTTTCAGCAAAACAGCTTCCTGAGCTCCCTTAGAGCTACTACTCATGACACTGCATTCTTGTTGGATTGAGTTATTTTGGATGACCTAGACCTGCTCTTTATTACCAAGGAGTTTACCAGGCTTAGCCTGATGATGACTGATCTGAAAGACATTATTCATCTTCATTTTCTGCAGGTGCAGGCCTGCAGAAAAATGCACTTCTAGTAGGCTTAAAGCAAGACAGTACTGCTTATCAAATCTGCCAGGGCTGGCATGTTTAACATCACTCACTGCTGAAGCAGGTGCTGTTCAAAACTCTGTTTGTGAAGGACATGATTTCTGACAGGTATAATTATTAGTGCTCTCAAATGCTTTGGGAACACAAGTCAGGGTAACAGGCTGATATTCTTGAATGTTAAATAAACTCTTCTGGATTAAAGTAGAAGTAAGTGACTCTGTCCATTTGCATTATTGACAGTTTTTCTAAAGAGTAGTTTAAAAATCAGGGTGACAATTATATTATGCTTTTAGGCATTTTTAAGGACTATTGCCATTTACTTATGACTGCTGAATAATGATTCAATTCATAGGAAGTTCAAGGGACATGAAATAAGATTCACACTAATCCATCTGTTAATACAGCACTAATGAGTTTTCTTTGGGTAAAGAGCTTATCTCCTGTATCAACTGTTTCCAAGCCAGAAATTGTGGGGTGTGAAGGTGATAAGATTTGCATGAAGCACAGTTTGGGAATGAGCTCTGAGGCCTTGTGCTTTGACAAATCCTGGGGAGATGAGTTGGGCCGTTGAAGGCCAGAGGATGTGGGGGTTGTGAGAGGGTCTGCAACATTGTGATTGGACTATTTACCTGGAGAGTTTTGCAAGGGCCAATGAAATTGAACGCTGTAGGTATGTGCAAGTTGGGAAAGTACCGAACAAGGGGATAAAAAGGGTTTGGTTGTAATAAAGTTGGATTTGAGTCTCTGCATCAACTTGAGTCTGTGTTGTGAAATGCCACAAGAAATTATATAAAGTTTCACTGTCAACTTCATTTGTCATACAATCCTCACCACATGAAAAAAAATCTACTTTTTTTCTTAATGCAAGTACTTGATTTTTCCACAATACCTTTTGCTCATGTCAGCACCCAAAATCTTCTCAGAAGACTCCCCAAAACTCTACAGTCTATTTCAATTCTTCTTTAATCAAATCTGACATACCCTAAAATTGACAATGAGAAATTTTACTACATTTTTTAAATTGAAGCAGAATTGTAACTGGTTCTTTTCTATGGAACAGAGTTGAAACATCCAGCTAGTATGACTGGTTTTGATTTTTGTTTCCATCGACCCCATCAAGATGTGAAGCCATAAGGCAATGACCTCACCAAAAGAAAACAAAAAAGTGATCAATTTCTCTTCCAACTGCATTACTGAATTTTGTGCTAGCCACATTTCCAGTGGTTTATTGAGTTGTGCTGTCAAAATAAGATGATCAACTTAATCTCTTTAAAAACAAGAAAAGAGAGATTTATTGCTTACTTATCTTTAGTTGGGTACATACAGTTGCATATCCCAATTACTAAATCCTGAGCTGGTGAAGTAACAACAGAAATAGTGCCATCAGTTGCAAACACTTCCATGTCAGATTCCATGAATGACCTTTGAAAATGTTATCTTACCATCTGATCTTGAGTCTATTGAAATCAATTTGCTTGCTGCAGAATGAAAATTAATCTCTTTTATACATCCTAGACCTTTTCAAGATTTCTAAAAAGATTTGCAGAGATAATGTAATGGAACAAATAATACACTAAACTGTTCTTTAAATCCACACAGCAGAAAAGACTGGTGCCTGAACCCGCCTTTTAAAACAGCAATTAAATGAGCTCAGGCAGTACTGATTTTCAGATATTATGACAATAAAATTTGTTGCTGTGAATACAGATAAATAAGAATAGATACATAATGTCATAATGCAGCTTAGTTTGCAGCTATTTTCTGTACTATAATGTCACAGAAATATTACTTAAAAAATGGCTTAGTCCCAGTATGTATTTTCTCATAAAATAAAAATAAGCCTTAGGAAATGAGTGAATATCTCATCCACTTTACTACAGCCCAAGTTGAATGTGAAATATTACCCTGGCAATCACTTTTCCAGGAATTTTTATGTAAACTACCATGCTTTTAAATTGCTTCTGGTTGAAGAAGGTGTAGCACTCCCTACCACTGAATGATAGGAGAAGTCTGGGAAGCTAGCTATGAGTGCCTGTTAACGCAGGCCAAGAATGACTGGCAGTGAAGCCACACTTAAATGAGTGTCTGGAGGAATTAATGGTCTGAGGCAATGTTCAGCTGCTCATACAGTCATTAACTGTAAGAATTTACCTGACCTGGAGGTCGTTATTGCTTACGGTAATTACTGCAATGACGAATACTCCATGTGACACTACCACGTCTCCCTAAAGTAATTTCTGCATCAAAATCTTCCACAGATCTCAGATCTATGGTGACTTCTGGAAGTCAGGGACAGCACATATAAACTCATCTATTTTATCAAAGATAAAATACCAAATGCTTGAACTGACCAGAACCACCAACCTGTTGGCAGGCTCACTCTGTAATTTTCTCATAACCCTAAACATGCCTTCCTGCATAGTCACTTACTATTAGCGATAGATCTCCCATACTTACATTGTTCAGTAATTATTGTGTATGCCCAAGCCTTTATGCTTGCCCAGACTGAATACTGTTTTTCAATCAGATGCAGATCTGCTAGGAGCTTCATTAAATAGATTAAGGTGAAATGACTCAGCGTATACTTGAAATTAACTACATCAGGGACAATTGGAATTACTATTGTTTATCTGACAACAGAAGCTGGGAATAGCCACTATACCTGCAATTCACACCCTTGCAATACCTGCATCTCATTAGATGTCTCTGCTCAGAAAATATTTGTAACTGCATAGGTAATACAAGCAAAGGATGGCATTAAAACAAGGTCAACATTTAAAGCCTTTACAAAATTTGACCTAAAGAGACATGCTCAGTATTAAGTCTAAGGTGAGAGAGACCTGAAACCCACGCAATCTCCAGGGACGTAGTCAATAGCTCACACTATTGTTGCAGTCACAGTGGAGTTCATTCCACCATTCTAAAAACATTTTATGAAACATCACAGCCATGGTCAGGAAATACAGCTAGAACTCTTTCCAACTGTGCGTTATTTAATAGGTTTGCATTGTATTTTGAATTATTTATGGTATTATTCCTCAGACAAACTAAAGTTTATGACTTCCTCATGTCCTTAGTCACTTATGAGGACCAGCTCTTTGCTTATTACCACTGTTTGAAGTCAGAGAGCCTACCCCAGTGAGCAGCTGCTCCCTGCTATACAGAAAGGTTGACAGCCTGGCACAAGCTATCAGACACCTGAGCCCTTTGCAACAACCCATTTCTGTTTGACAATGCAGTGCATTGCAGTACTACTACATAAACAAAAATGTCAGCTTTCCTTTGATTAGTTAAAATCATTTGTATCTTTGGATTATGGACACCATAACTAAAGGAAGAGTGTAAAGATAACTATTATCAATACATGAGTTTCGATAGTTTCCATTTGTCTATTTCCAAGACTGTAGATGTCAATGCAAACAAGGTCTTTTTATTGGATATAGTAGATCAAGAGGGCAGTTCTGCAAGAAAATATATGGAAGAACGTAAAAAACTCTCTAAAGAATTATTAATAAAAGGCTGAATATCCTTTCAATATATCCATGGGTTTTATAGTAGTCTTATACACTGCTTGCTACATGTACCCTAATGCAAAATTTGGAATTCAAGGTCTGGCTTTTCTACATGTTTTGTATCATAAATGATAATAAACCTCTCCAGTGTTATTGGTAACAGCGTGAGCTGTTCTCCTGAGTTATTTACTGTAGATATTCAAAAAGTGCTATGTGACTTAAGGGCTTGACTTTTGTTATGGCCAATATGCTTTGACAGGAGCATGACAAGGTGTTTTAGTAGTACACATTTGAGTGTTTAGTAATTCAACAGTGGTTTGCACTGAGCAGCTGTACAGCCCAAGAAAATTACTGAGGTTATAAAAGACACAAAGGAATTTAAGTAATAGCATCTAATGTTTTTTTTGTAGGTAAGAGAACCTAACTCAGTCATTAATTACATCCTTTCTGATTCCATGCAAGCAACAAAGCAATGCCTTATAGTCAGGCCACTTTTTCATGCTTTGCCTAAAACCAAACAGTCAGGAGCAGCTACAGCTATTTGAAAACCTCCAGGCCTGTTATTCTTAGGAAAGGTGGAAAGACGAACGTAAGCAAGACTTTTATCTTGACCTTTCTGCTTTAAAATATGAATGTAAATAACAATGTGCATTTACACTTTAAATTAAGGAGAAACTAGGATCCACTTAAGAAATATACTTCTTAAATTGTTTGTCCCTTGGAATAAGAAACTCAGCAGTTAGATAAATATGGCATAGCTTCAGTACACAGTCCTTTTTTTAAAAGGTACGAATTATGTTGTGGTAGAATAAACCTCTAGCAGGATACTTCAAATATAAAAATAGAGACTTTTTGGCATAGAAGGGAGTAATTAGATAAATAAGGTGAAAAGGAAATGACAGAGCAAGGTATCTAAAACTGCACATTGGCTTTAGGGACTTGAAAGAATGGCACGCCTGATAGTACCACACAAAATGCCTGGAAGATGAGAATAAAAGAGTCAGCGTCAGACAAGGAAAGATTATCCCAATCAAATTATGTATGAGCAGTAGGAGAACCTGAGCCTGGATAGAAACCAAAGGGTGAGGTAGAAGAGGGATTGCATGTGTTTACCTGACACTTCTTAAGGCTTTGTACTAGATGCCTGGGAGAGAGGCATTACATAGAAGGGAAAACCAAAACACTGTCTAGAAAGGAATTCCCAAAAGAGAGACTGTAGCAGACAATCGTAAGATCTTCTTGAATGAGGCTAAAGAAAAAGCAAGTGTGTTTTAGAGCTTTGTCACAGAGTTGTATCTGAAAATCAGCAACACAACCAAGACAAATCCAACAAAAAGTCTATTTTTTTTTTGGTTTTACTTCACAAAGGTATTTGAAATGTCACAAACATTGAAAACCTACTTGGCTTGTAATAGAAAAAGCTCCACCTGCTATAACCTTTCAGAGTACTAACTTTATTCAGCTAGAAAAGCATTCTAGATGGGTCGCCCTGTATATTCATGCCTGTCTTATTTTGGAGTTATATGAGTACAACAAAACCTTTAAGAATTGCATATCAAGATGTATATTATTTTAAGGTCTTTTACATCTTATGAAAGTTCACAGAGCTTCAGACTTTTTCACCATCAATATTTTATGCCATTTTAAAATGAAAAATATTTTTAAATAAAATAAGCTAAGTATAGAGGTTTATTCTTTAATTTTGCCTTCCACATTTAATTACAAAATGTATGGGTTAGGCAAAAAGAATTGTGTTATGCTAGAAGGATTTTACAGATTAATGTTATTTCACAGTTATGGCAAATAATATCTTTTTCTTTATTGTTTGTAATATGTTTTCACGGTATGCTTTTGCGGAGAATAGAGTTATACATGTGTCTGGCCAGGATGGTACTGGCTGCTGAACAGTGGGTTAGGCAAACTGATCTCAGGAGAAAGGGAGATTCAGCCTTACTGTGAACATCCAAACAAGAACACCTCCAGGAAAAGTATGAAATCTCAGCAAACATGGAGCTTGCAAAAGGAGTCAAAGCCAGTAGACTGGTGAGAAAGGCAAAGAGTAGATACACAGACAAAGCTCAGAGGGAGCTGTCATCGAAAGGCTGTTGGCCTCAGAGAACACCCAAAGAAAAAGACCTGTCTCTGTCTTCCCATGGGCAGGTGTCTTCTTACTGAGCCACTTTATTTCTGGTCTTTCTCACTCCACATTTTCTCTAGTGCATAAAAATTTCTCAGAAACTCAAATCCTACTAGTGTTTTCACAGGAAATATGTTAAGAAATAAATCTCTCTCAATACAATAGCTAGCTCAGGATTTACACACAGGGGTGTAGTTTAAAACCTTTAGTTAAACTTGAAAGTAAATGGGAATTATTTTCAAATATAGGTTACCTGAGTAAGGAAGAGATTAAATTTTATATGCACATTTCATGTCCTTTCAGGATAATGTTTAGAATTTGAAATAAAATCCTTTTAATTTCATTTATCCATTCCTAAATCCATTATTTGAGATGAATTTTCATGATTCCAGACTCAGTAGTTCAGCCAATGAAGACTTTTTATACAGACAAATTCAGGCCAACTCCTGTACGCCACTCCATGCCATTTGACAATAAAACAAATAATGATTTTTTCATAAGCATGTCTGAGAGAGAAATAAATCATTACGGATAACTGTCATTCTCTCACTCTTCTACTAGACCTCTTTTGTGGTTGCCCACTTCCTTCCCCTTACTAGAACATTGCCTAATTCTTACTGTAACTGCTCATGCCATGCTTAATATGTTAAGTGCCTCCCTGGTTTTATACATTTCATGCCTAACATAGCCCATCTCTCAGCTCTTAATTAGGTTCTTGGTGAGATCAGTGAGTGCAGTGAGAGGTGAATCTCTGGTCAGTGAGGAAGATATGGCTCACCTCTTGCTGTTAAGTGTTGATAAATAACGGATGGGGTTAATGAAACAGGAACTTTTCCAGGTGGTCAAAACTTCATTGCAGCTCCCAAACATTAAGTGACACCTCAACAGTCAGTAGCAAGAGAGATGAAAGTGAATTGCCCTCATTGCATGCCACCTACACTACAGAGTCCTGCAGACTGCTGCAGGGCTTGGGTTTACTTGCAAATTTTATAGAACAGAGGAAGGCTAATGTTGAATAAGAAATATTGTCAAGCTGACTTTGCCAAAAAAAATAAAAAAAGAGGAGAAATAGTAGCAGTGCAACAGCTGAAAAGACAGGGGCAAAACCAGTCTTCTACCAAGTCAACCCAGTGCTTCCCACCTTTCCCAAGGCACAAAACTGTCCCAGATTGTTCACACACCTAGCCTCTTTCCTATAACCTAGCACAGTTTCAACACATTTACTCTTAAAGAGATGGCAGCTATTCATGGATAGCCTCAGTTTCCTCTCTTCCAAACAGAAGACCTTTCACCTCCAGCTAGCAACTCTCTACGCTAGCCAAAAGGAAAACTTAGAGGTAATTTTATCCCCACCTTACTGTATCCTTAATAAAACCTTGCACTGTCACATGGGAGTTCTGTGATGGGTATCCTATAATCAGCTTATGCTCAACATGGATGATGCAAAGCTGTTATTTTTTCTTCTAAGACCTTAATTCAAACCTATTTTTCTACTACGAAAGAGAACCCCACTCCTTTTCCAATACTGTGATGCCTACAGAAATTAAAAGCATCCTCTGGTACCCTGACAGTCACACTTATTCTTCTGATCGGTGTAATTTTACTGTATATTGTACTCCCCCTTGTGTTTATATCCACTCGCTTTCTGTTTCTTTATTCTTATGCTGAATAGTGGCTGACCAGGGATTAATTGCTTTGTTCTGCATTTGAACCATTCAGTGCATGCAGTTGAAACAGGGCCTCTGGTTAGTGATTACACCTCCCAGATACAATTGCCAATATAAATAAATTAAACACTCTTAATTATAACATTAGTCACTTCATTCTAGAAGATGAACAATATCCAAAGACCATATAGTACCTCTGCATTATTTCTGAATTTCTGGGGATATTTATGGGGATAAAGATTTGAAATGTTAGCAGCTTGTGTACAAACCAACAAATATCCAGGCTGAAACAAGTAACACAGATATCTGGTGGATTCATTAATGACAGTAATTGCCAGGCCATCAATCATCCCTGAGCTTGAATACACTTTAATCTACATCTATATACTTTTTGTTTCATAAGCAATTACATTGAAGCTAAAGCTATATGCTTCACAATATGGTCTTGTAGGTGAAAGCCTGCCTGGGATCAGTAGGAAGCATGCCAAAATTATACTTGTGCTAGACATTTAAAAGAGCTTCTAGGTGCCTGCATAATTTTGAATCTCTCTAATCAACTATCCCTTTTGGCTCCTAAATTCCTTTGAAAATATGGCTAATATTGGCCGGCTTTGGGCAAATTACCCAATCTTTATATTTAGATCAGGTTTCTAAGAAATTAAGGCACAGAAGGGCAGTATATAGTGGGTAAACACAATGTCAAAAAACTGAAAAGATTCCAGTATAGGGCTACTGAGATAGTCAAAGACTGAGAGCATGTGACCTACAAGGACAGGTGGAAAGAGTTGAGCTGGTTTAATTTTACAGAAAAGAGAGGAAGAGGTGAGTTAATTATCTGCCTATCGCTCCTTAAAATGATTACAGAAATTCTGGAGCTAATTCTTAACTAGGAAGTGGCAAATTATAAAAAAACTGGCAACAACTACAAGTTGTAGTTTAAGAAGTTCACATGGAGTACTAGAGGAGAAAATATCAAGAGAAGGTCAATGCAGTACTGATTCAGTTTGCTTGAAGAGGTTATGGAGTCTCCATTCTAGCAGGTTTCAGAACTTGACAAAGACATGACTGGCCTGTTCTGGTACTCACAGAAAGCAAGGGGTTGGACTCCAGGTCTTCAGAAGTCCGTTCCAGACAATATTTGTACAGTTCTGCAATTTTATGATGCAATTATTTGAAAGCATAGAGACACTGGACATTTTAGAAACATCAATGTCTTTAAAAAGCATTGTTTTGTACCTTAGTTATCATCTGTAGAATGATACCACACCTTCCTGCTTTTCAAGCGGACTCTCTGGATGAATCAGTTGATTAATTGTGTGAAGCTGCCATCTACTACAGTGATGAATGCCAGAAGAAATAAATAAATAAATAAATGTGTGATGAAACCCTCAAATGGTCTAAACTGCTATAACTCTAGTGATAGAAACAATATTATACTAATTTACTCCAGCTGAGCTACCAGCCCATGTTGTTTATTCATCCAAATGAGCAATTGTTACATAGAATGCTGCTCAGTATGAATTATTAAAGCGAGGAATTTTTGTACTCTAAATATTGGCTCTCTAAAAATTGACATTTGCCTCAATTTAATATCACCATTGGGGAAAATTTAGAGTTTTGAAGGACTCTAGAAAGAACTATGTTTAAAGGACTATCCTTACTGAAGACTAGTTATAATAATGGACAACTAAGGACTAAGTAACATGCATATTTTGCAAGGAGAAGCTGTTTGTCACATGCTGTTAAAACAGCAGCAAAAATTAATAACCAATATTTCTAAGTTGTTACATTCTTCAAAAACATTTCTGTTTTGAAACTGCAAATCTCTTATGCAAATCTGAAAGACAAATAAAGGACCCTTACCATACTTAATTGGCCTCTGTGTTTGTGTCCTGAAAAAACATTGCATAGTCAAGCAAAGCACTATAATTTTAAACAGTTTTCAAATAGACGTCCCAGGAGATAGAAGAAAAGTTCCTGAAAAGGTCAGGACTGCAGTCATCAAAGTAGTGGAATCACTGCCTAAGGAGAGAACCATCAATCATAAAGAATGGAAGTCGGCCAGATAAAGATGCTGTTGCCCAGATTTCTTAAACCCTCCCTTAAGAACAGGGCTGATTTCTTAAGGAGCCGTTTGAAGATTATGCTGTCTCCTTGAAAATGGGACATCACTCAAGAAATCACTTCCAGAAAAAGAGGAAGTCTTTTCTGAGAAGCCAGGTCAACTTCACAGATAGTCTGGTAGAGGGATTGAATGTGATAAGTATTGTAAAACATTAAGTTAAGTAACTCTTTATTGCCAAAGAAAGCCATCTGACTTTTGAAGAAAGAGCAGGTGATTAATTTACTAAGGTAAAAGATACTGCTAAGACTGGTCAGTAATTAATTAAATTGGAGACTAGTGCTCAGGTAAAAGGCTGAGCAAAATCCAATAGACATAAAAGCGTGTACCAGCGAATTAGCCACTGGCAGTCCAAACAAACTTGCATACTGTCATGTTCAAATCCCATTTACTAGATGGCCATTGCATGCTGGTACAGTCCAAGGAGCAGGAGGCAACAGTGCTTCTATCCACAAGTACCTGTAATTTGGAACCCCCTGGGGAGAAATAAAAAGACAGCCTCTTGTTTAATAGCAATAAACTAAGTTCATAGCATAGGATAATAGTATCATTAACAGAGAGAAATGAATGCATAAATACAAACCTCTGTGACAGCTATAACTCTTCTTCATAGGAGGCTATCTCAGGCAAGACAGCCTTACTCTCTGCAGATCACACAACTCTGTCCTCTTCAAACCCCCGTAACATGAAGGGAAAAGCAGAGGGGAGAACAACCAGAGCATGGCTGTGTTGCTGAACTGGCAAGCCCACACTGACAACTTCCTTCAGAGCTGCTATGAATGTTTCCACAAGGACAGCTACAGCTGGTCTCACATTCACATTGCCCATCTAAATCAATGCTGAGTCCAAATCGCAGCTGCCCTTAGGGGTTACTGTCCTGTGAACACACATTCAGCTGGGTTTGCAGCTTTCAGCCTGTGCATCCGGGCCTCACAAACACAGCAAACTGAATACATCAGTGTCTACCACATGCATATATAGTCAGTATGACTTCAATTGCCCTTTGGTTCCATAACCTCTTCCTCTGAGTTTTTATAATTTTCCCTACACAAGTCTAATGAAATAACATTTTCAGTTATCTCTAGTACTGTTAGCAAAAATTGCTAATGTGTATGAACTGTAATACAAACTATTTGCTAGCAAGTACTGTGATGGCTATCCAGATATTAAGAAATGGAGGCTATCTATCTGCTGTGTGTACTGAGTGAGAAAAAGTGTGCTGGGAAAAAGAACATGCAATTATGTAGTTGAAGGTTATCTTAATGTACATGCTGACCTTGGGACCTGGACTGGAGACTCCCTACTCCTTAAGGTTCAACCCTCAGAAATGCTGAGACTTTTGAAGTGAATAATTCACTGAAATCAAGGGGAATTTTTAGCATATACCTAGATAGATAGATCTGTTTGTGTCTGTAAATTGATTTAGATTCCCTGTAGCAAGCATAGTTGAATTGCTACTTTTACAACACCATATTAAACTCAACTTATTCTGATGTCTTAAACAGTGATTCTTAAGGTGATCCTGACTGACTATATGTGTAATTCACTGACCAAGTCTGACCTTTTGACATAAACTGACCAATATTGGACCTAGTCACACCTAAGCTCCATCAGGAGTTCAGAAAGCACAGGGATCTACTCTGAACCTCAGGACTCAGCAGAAGGGTCTTCCTTACCCCTTTGCATCTTCAGTCTCTGTGTAAAGCATTCAAAATTGATTCAAACTTGATTTTTCTTTGCATGTTTCGTGCATGTACTAAGTAATAGGGTGAACCTTGCCATCAAAATTTCTTAAGTCACTTCTATAAATTCATATTAAAACTACTCTTGCTTTTATTTTTTTAGAGTATTTCTTTGAGTGACCCTAAACCACTGATTTCATGACAAGAGGAAAACTATTACGTAGTGAAAAACCCCCACATGCGACCTGAACCGAACAACTGATAGCAGTAACAGGTTAGCATCATTCGAGATTTTGTCCATACTAGTAAACTGAAGTGTTCCAGAACATAGACACTGACCCTAAAAGGTGTTCATCTGTACTTTATACTTACAGATAGTTAGAAAAGACCCTATTAGTCTTCTCCCAGATCTGCCAGTGGAAAGGGCCATGAACAGCAGCAATCAATTGTCAGAACAGCCACTCTGTTCTGGAGCATGAAAGCATGAAACAGTTTAGATGTGGCCAGGCAGTACTTGCTGGCTTCACAGCCGGAGCTTGAACCCTAGCTTGCTCAATAGCATATGCATTGCCTATTAGCACTTCCTTCACAAGCTGGTTCCACCTCCAGTGACATTTTCCCCCACCTTTTCTCTTCTTTATTCCACTTAGACCAGGTTTCCTCATCTAGTCTCCCAGTACATTCCCAGTTTCCCTTTTCACCCATTTACCTCCAAGCGCACCACCCAGTTTTCTGTAGTGTTAATATCCCAGCTGATAACAGCTGACATGATACGGACATGAAGCAGTGCTGAATATGTGAGTGTTTCAAGTATGGGAACTTGAAACTCTTGAAGCCCAGTCAGGAATGCTGCCCACAGCTGATGACTCAGTCTACGTCATACACCAACCCTCAATATTTTCACACACTGCATAGATTGTAAGCACATCCTTTGGCAACTGCAATAGCTCATATAGCTCTAGCAGTCTTCTAATCATAAATCAAAATAAACCTACTTCTTAACAAGCTATTTATTTAGTGGCCAGCAGACCAAGCATTATTTGCTGCAGAAGATCAGTAATAAATGCACATTTACAAAACTGAGAGTTTTCAGTTCTTGACATCACAAGTTTTCCAATAAAAATGGGGGAAAAACACAGAATACACTGCAATGTTTTCATTCAGACCTGTTGCAATGAAAGTATCCTCCTTGCTTGTGCTGGAGCTACTTTCATTAGAAAATTAAACAGTTAAAGGAACTGTACAGTGAACAGAGCTGTATTTTCTCTGATATGAAAGGCAGGACCACAATTCTCATAAGAGACAGTGAGCCCATGTTCACATGTGCTCCTGTGAATGACAGTTGAAAGTTTGATCATTTGCACACAAGATGATGATGTTATGCATTGTAATCTGAAAATAATATAAAAGTGCATGTTTATTTCATTGTCTCAGTCTACCCTTGGTTTTTTAATCAAAGTTGAAGAGAGTCATGTGTGCTTGTCTACCTATTTTATAATGTGTTAAACATTTCTTGCCAGGTTTTGAAATATTTCTCATTTCTTTTATGAAAGTTTAGAAAGCTTAGAAAATAGATGAACAGAGAAATTAGATTTGTATTTCATCATAAATGCAGAAATATTTCAGTACAACCACCATTTTAAGCTATTGGGATACCACTGTTATTTCTTTGGATGAAAGAATTTCTTTTGGTTTGTTTTCTGGGTTATCAGAGGCTCTGGTAATAGATATAACACTTTTCTGAATACAGAAAGCAGCAGAGAAACATCTCTATCTACTCCTAGAGGAGACTGATATGACAAGGAGTAGCTGATGTGTCACAGTGGGGATAAAAAGGAATTACTACATAAAACTGTCTCTATAAATATAACTTCCAATAAAGACTAGATGGGTTATGCAGAGTGCTGTCTTCATTTCAGAGGGATTCATAGGAATAAGTCAGCAACCAGTATTGTAAATGACTCTTTTGGCAACTGCAACAGCTACCGCAGCCCTGACAATAACTTACATGGCTTAGGTTTTAAAGTCACTTTTATTAGTAGATGAAGCACAGGCCAGGAAAGCTCTATTTTCATTTTCTCTCTTCAAAAAGCACTAAGGGATCTTTTAATTTCCACTTGAATAATCACCAGAAACAGGCACAAGTCTGGTTTTGGCTTTTTTTCCTAGCACCTTTTTTAAGTAGGTCATTTTCTCAGATAACTTTTGAAAACTGTTATCTGAAGCATGCCCTGATAACATAGCTGATGCAAATTATGCACTCACTGCCCTCTCCTCGGCAATTCTGTTCATTTATGAATTTGTTCTAAAGTGGCTAATACATTGTGCCCTTAATGCCTGAGAGCTGCAGCAGTGGTTTGTAAACTGCTGAATATTATATTTCACTCTATTCAAGATCCCCTTCTTCAGCTGAGGCACCATCTGGGCCACCCACCATATCTGGGTTTGAGAACTCCCTCAAGATCAAGAACAGAGGATTTCTAACAAGGAGGTGACAGCTGAGTTAAAAAAAAATAACAAAAAATAACACCTACACAAATCCCTCCACTTATTTATCTTATGTGAGAAATAAACAAAATGCATGCAACAGGCAAAGATGACAGGTTTTGGCACTGACACATCCCAAAGAGTATGTCAGACCAGCACATACAGCAACTCTAGGCTGCAGCATTCAGAGAGAAGGGCACTGTGACTGGTACTTAAATTGATATAGCAAGAGGAAAAGAAGACAGAGTACCAGGAAAGAGAAGGACATTGTTTTTTCTATTCTCTTCAAAACTGACCAGAAATGCAATAAACTTTGAAAAAAACATTTTAGCTAGCATGGGATGACAGCTGCCACCCTATAAAAACTGATAACTGCTAGGTAAAGTGACCACAGATGTTATGTTAAACAAGCCATTTTGAAGTTAGAGAACAAAAGTTATCGCACAGGACATCATCAATCTCAACAATATGAGCACAGAGACCAGCCCAAGCAGTAGCACACACTAGCAAGATCCACTCATGCTTGACCCAGCAGTGGCAGTTGGTTTTACAGAAGCATCTGTCTTGTTCTTGTCATCCAAGTGTCTAGCATCAGCCACCAGTCATGGGATGACACAAGCAATGCTGGTCAAGCTTGAAAGTTTTTCTCCTTCTCTCTGAAGGAGAATTTCACAGGCAGAATAGACTTCCAGATTGACAAGTTTGTTTTGTTGCAAAATGTATACAACATATTCTGGAAAACTGAGGGCATTAAAGCAGTAGCTATAAAGGTGATTCCTTGTTTCTAATAGGTCTTGTTCCAAACAGCCTGTGAGAAACCTCCATCTACTTATCAAATGAGCTGAGCAGATAGATTACTGAGTTTGCTTGTACCTGAGGAAGGGTATTAATGAAGTTTGCCTTCACATACTGATGGGAGACCTTTTAGACTATGCTCACTTGGAGGAAAGCAGTGAGGTGCCTCTGCGGGAGATTATATGCATCCATGCCAGGGTATGTACTGAGGCTGGTGTCCTGAAATCTTTTTGGACATACTGTCATATTACCACATCTATTTTTCACCTGTCTGCTAGCTTCTTTTGTGCAAGATGTAGAACCACTGCACTGAGCTGCTAGCTTCTTCAGTGCAAGATGTAGAACCACTGCACTGAGTCCTGCTACACAGTGCTGACTTATCCTTAGATGTTCTGGTCTCAGACCAACAAGGGCTATGTAAATAGGGATCAGGATATTGAACTTGACTTAATATTTCGAGAAGCCTCAAGGATGAGCAGTGATAACGTGTTACTGGGTACATGTACCACAGTGCTATATCAATAAGAAGTTTTTCAATGCTGATGGTGAAATATTATAATACCATAGGTAAAATTCAGTAAATAACAAAGGATTATTTTAGAAGGCCTGATCACCCCCGCTGAGACAGGACAAATGGTTCCAGCCACACACACACAGCAGAAAGCATAAATTACGGACACAAACATCATTACCAAAGTCTATCAGGAGAGAGTAGTCATAGGAGGAAACAAATGGGCTGTGACATCCATGTATTATATACAAAACATGACAGTAAAGAAAGCAAACTCAGCTGGGGATCCACTGTTAAACAGATTTAAGTTTGATTTACCAGCATAGCAACTGATAATACTACCTTCTCTTCCAGTTCCTCAAGACCAGTTCTACCTACATTTTCACTTTGTTCTGCGTGGACTTTTCAGTATTCAATATCTATTCATATTTCAGAAAATTCTTAAGGCACATCTAACCCCCATGTACACCAAGATAACTAATGGAACATGGCATTTACCCAGAAGAATTTAGTGCTTTTGAAAGGAAAACACCTGCTTTCTCCCCTTTTCATATATTTATGCAGATAATAACACATGAATGTAAGAAGACTCAGTATAATCTCTCAAATAGAGAGTAAAAAATAATACCACAGAAACATGTAAATTTATGTCAGTACCTAAATAATAAATTGTGTCAAAATAATAAATCAATTTTAGTTCTTATAAATTATAACAGATGTAATTTAAAATGTCTCTCCCTTGAAGTACTAAAGGGATTGCTATAATTAATCATCTGAAATCAAATACATCATTTGTAAGCTTGTTGAAGTCAGACAACCCACCATATAGTTTTACTGATCATTTCTCAAAGGATTATAGCCTATTTTAAATAGCTACACTGTTTGAGAGTTGCCACACTTGACTCTGGAGATAATCTTTCAGGGGAGAGGGTGGATCCATTACTGTGTGTTGTGTTTGTTACACATCCAAAGATACCAGTGCAGGCACAGTACCTCACATTCTGCATTCAGGTGCAGTGGTATAAATCTGACACCACCATTAAAATCCACACAGTTATTATGAATTTACATTAGTGAAAGCAGGATTTGGTCACAATGTATATTCCTTTTCATTAAAACGCTAAAGCATTTTGAAAGCCCTCAGGTAAGAATTACAGAAAGAAATGTAAAGTATATTAACAATTATTGCTGTGTACACTTTCACACATAGCAAGTCTAAGCCACAAAGGACTATGGAAATAGAAGTCTGGAGCCTCTGAGAGACATAATACAACTCAGGTCAGTGCTGGGGAATGGAAACATCTCTATATTCCCGCACCTGCTCTAAAATACACCATGTGTCTAGCTCAGCTTTGACTCCCTCTGTGTACATCTAGACTGGAGCTGAAAATCTGGTAGTCCTTCACCAATGCAAAGCTTATGACAACTGACTTGTGATCTCAAAGGTGTGCACACTGACAGCTACTGATAGGGCCTCAGGTTTCATGTTTATTCAAATTTGCATGAATATTCAAGAGCATCAAATTTACTGAGCATAGAGAAACATGCTCTTAATTGTTTCACCCCTCCTATGATCTTCCCATCCTAGAGCAGTGGAGCTGCATAGAGGTCACTAAAGCACGCCCAAATAAAGGTTAGAGGCAGCTCCCTCTTAAGTCCATGTAAGTGTGAGTGAACTGGTGCAGGGATAACCACACCTGGAGTTGTGCAAATGCAGATACCAAAATCTTTCCTGTTCATGTTACTTCACATCTAACATAGAATCATAGAATCACAGAGTGGTTTGGGCTGAAAGATCTAGTTCCAGCCTCCCTGTCATGGGCAGGTACCATACATAACTGTTCCCTGCAATTGCTTAGCGATAAACATGAATCATGTCTTCTGGCCACAGTAACTGGATGAATGGAGTCCTAATCATCTTTACTTTCTGTTTTGCTTTTCCCTTTACTTCTGTTTCTTATTTCTTTCCTTCTGTACGAGTCCATCATCCCTCTCATCAGGAAGGTTATCCCACCCTCTCCATTGGCAATTTCAGGATTTTGTCATGCCTTTTTTCCACCTGCTTCTCAGAGCTGCCAGATAGGGTGGCTTCATCACTCATCTGAAGATCCCTTGTCAATTTCAATGGACTCCAGCAGTCACTCCAGCTCTCTATATCACATTACTAAGCAACACACTTATTGGCAGGGACTATTATTATTATTATTATTTGGAGAGGTAAACTTTTTGTTACAGTGCAACCATTTAAACGTACTTTTATGACAAAATTCCCTTCAGCTCAAAATACAGAAAAATGTTGCTCAAGGGAGTGAAGGAGCAAAGCAAATGAATCCTGCTGTGGTGCAGAGATAATGTGACATTTGTCTGCATGGGTACTGCTGTGCAAAAAAAAAACCTGACAGGTATAACAACACAGCTTTATGTCTTGTGACTGAAGAAGCTTTGCATACAGAAGCTCATCCTGATACTAAGTCTTCACATTCTTTGCCAAGTGACTGGAGGGAGGGAAATTAAAATTACTCTTAGTTGGAAGCTAAGCTAACAGTGGGAATATTAATGTTCTAATTAAAAAAGAGGAATCTTGTACACCCAGCTAAGCCTCTCTGTAGACCGAGCCCTTGACAGTACAATAAGAGCAAGTTGTAATAGATGGGTACTAAAGAGATTTCTTTTTTTAGTATTACTTATTTTTCCAATGTTGTTAGATCTAACCAGTAGCTCTATTTTAAATAAGGTAATTTTACTACAAACCTTTATTTATATTGGGAAAAGCTAGCAAGACAAAAGGTTGTGAGCTGGGAGCCAGAATTTTAATCTTGGTCCTTCAGAGACTTTCTGTGTAACCTTAGATAAGTCATTTATCCTCTGCCCTCAATGCTCCTGATATAAATTTTAGATGTTTCCTTTCTACCTCCTAGGATTCACCACAGTACAGTCAATTAGACTTTCTTCAAAATCTGGAGCTCTTTTGATGGAAGGTGCTACATAAATATAGAGTAATATTCTAAAGGGTTTAGAACTTCCCACAAAAATATTCTCTGACTGACACATGGTGCTTTTGCTCTCCATTTGAGAGTTTAATTTTGTAACAATTTCTGCCTTCTCACCCCCCAAGCATATGACTGAAATATTCAAAGTACATACATGAATTCTGTGCTTATGAGAGGTGCCAGTTTGAAAGCTACAAAGCAATCTAATCATAGGAGAGATTAAAATTTAGTGTTAAAAAGGCACAAAGTCAGTTATTATGCCTAAGATTGTTGTTATTAATCTTGACTCAGTAGGTTTTCCTCCCAATGCTTGTATAGCTATCTCTGTTAATCCAGACATTTAGACGCTTGCCTCATTTGAAGGCAAATAGTCTTACATAT
>JAOEHX010062930.1:0-31076 GCA_025448015.1 Bolborhynchus lineola | reverse complement strand
TGGGAGGTGTCCCTGCCCATGGCAGGGGGTTGGAACTGGATGATCTTAAGGTCCTTTCCAACCCTGACTATTCTATGATTCTAGTGCAGTACGGCTTCGACACAGGTACTGGTTTCACCACAGGTTTTTTTGCTCAGGCCTATTTTTCTGATCTAGGATGGAATTTCTTATCAGAATAAATTGCAAAGAAAATAAAGTTCCGGAGTTGATTTCAAAACCATAGCAGCTCTGGAGGGGGTAATGGAAATGCTGAAGTTAATAGCAGATCAGTATGCAACTATTTACCTGAACAAAGAAACAATAAAATGAAGCTGGGAGCTGGCATTGGCCATCTGTTCAGGTTTACTATAGATCACACGTATTAAAGGCTCTTTTCTAGACAGAATAAGATCAAAGCCTCTCCAAAATTTAGCAGACCAAGACCATGAAGCTTGGTTTCCCACACAAGCACCCAACTATTTGGCCATTATGGAGTAAATATAGGAAAATACTTCCCTATTTTCTCTGGAATACTTTGGAAGCCTCATTTTAACTGGAAACAGAAACTGAAATAACTTTCAAAGTCCTGACAGGTGCAATTTAACTACAGACCTTAAGTTTTTGAAAATCTCTATCTTAGAGGACAACTGTGGTTTGGGGTGGTTTTGGCCAGGCAACACCTTAGATTTGGGCACAGCAGAGAAAAATGCAACATAGCTTCATTTCAAATTAACGAGATTTGGACCAAACATAGCAAGAGAATCTGAAATGTGGACTATTACTAGCAACAAATAACAAAAAGAACGTTCAGTTGCTGCCTAATTAATACTTGACACAGAAAATAAAACAACTTGTGTGAAAGACAGCACCTTAATAAGCAGCAGATTAATAATGCTTACTAATTTATACTTAGTATAATAAATATATACTGTTAAATATATTTCATATAATATCCTAGCTTACAGCTATGTTTTTTTCCCTGAGATAAACTTCTGCTGGCTGTAGAAGCAAGGATTTGAAGAACATCATGAAGACGCTAAAGGATTTTCTTCCTGTTTCCTGTCTGTTTCCAATAGAGGACATGAAAAAATTACAGGGCTTGGGCTGAAATAAGTTTGTGCTTATTTGAGAAATGCAATTTCATTTACTCTTTCCTTTTTTTCCATTTCCTTACCAACTTGCCAAGTTTTTGTTGGATAAACAGTACTTTGCATGGAAAAATAGAGCTATTGATAGTTATTACCAATCAATAAGAAAATCATAATCATAAGAAATAGCCTGTAAACAGCTTTTACTGCAACTAAAACAGTCATTTTAACAAATCTGTGGATTGAGGCTCTTCTACCTGCAGGAAATAACTCATTTCCAATAACAAAATACTGACTAGAACATGAACCCATCATGCACAAAATATACTTGGATCAGAAAAACTTTTAATAGGTTATATTTTCAGCTTTTCATAGCTTGAAAAAACTTGTTTTCTTTGTATTGCATTTTTAATATATACATTTTATAGCAACAGCTAGTCAATGCACAAGCTGAAAAATGCACAGATCACTTGAAACAATCATCTGCCTCCTTTCGTGGACCTTTCATCATTTTAATTCCTTGGAATTCCAAATAACCTCCACAAGAAAATGTCCTTCAAAAGGACCTTTTGAACTCCCCCAATGCAGAAATCTGCTCCAGAAGGAACCCTGATTGATGTCAGGCACCATCTTGGTGCCTCAAATTGTCAGGCCAGGAGGCAAAGGAAGAACCATGGTTTTAAGCCAGATAATTAATTTCTACGCTCTAAAAGGAAAACGCAATGGTGAAACCATGACAAATATAAGCAAAATTGCAGTTTACCCCTAGATATGCCAGACTGACAGTGAACTGAGACACTGCAACTCTTCATTTTGCCTCCAAACTCCATAGCACCTCTAAGTGACAAACCACAGCTCACTCCAGATTGAAGACTAAAATCTGGGCCTGATAACATCACACATATCAATAGATCCTGCATGCAAAATAGCCCAAACTGCCCAGCACAAGGTCAGCATCACTTACAGTCAGCCTCATCATATCCCATTTTATCTGGTACAGGGCATCACTGTAGCATTCTTTTCAATTGGCTGTGGTAGGGAGCTGAAGGTTGAGGGATCAGAAAATCTGGGAGAAGTCTAGCCACACTGAAACAGCTAGGAATACTGCATTGATTTCACTGGGTTCAGCAGGCTGCCCCACAGAAAACACCCAAGTATCTGTCTCTTCTGTCAGTGTAACTGGTATGAGCAGAGGAATCTGGCCTCCTTTTTTCTCTTTTAATTTAATACCAAACAGATACCTGGGTTGCTACAAGCTCTGATTCCTGCTGGTTTAATTTGGAGCTGCAAACCACCACAATATGAATTATCAGACACATTCCTGCTGAAATCAAATATGTCCTTTGGCATCCAGAACCACTGCTGAAAGAGCAGTGGAGGAAAGACATGGAAACAAAGTAAACCCATCAAAGCATTGTCAGAGTACCACAGAGCTGTTCCGAGCAGCACATACATGGTGTAAAGGCAGAGATGTCCCCCAGGAATAATAACAAATGAGCTTCTGAAGCATAACTCATATTTTTTCAATGGAAATAAGGGCAAACCTGATTAAAAAGAGACACAGCTGTTGTCTACTGTCTTGTCCATGCATGTCCAGTCTTGGCCTTGTTTTGAATTATCTGTTCATCCTAACAAAGACTCAGCAACATTAAACTGCTTCAGAAAATTAATTAAAATAGCAAGTAGGAGGAAATTATGAATTCTGCTATACCAAGTTAATTATTCAAGAAACAGCATGCTATAGAATTCATTCTTTCTGACTGTTCAATTGATTTGGTGTATGTGATCTGGTGATTCTTTGCTAAATAGTTGAAAAGAAACAAACAAAACAAAACTGCTTTTTCTGGGAAAACCAGTCAAACTCAAACAAGTAGCAATAATCAGCGCTGACACACGATATATCACAGAGACTCAGGTGAAATATAAGGAAGCTCTTCCCTGTGAGGGTGCTGAGGCATTGGCAGAGGTCACCCAGAGAAGCTGTGTCTGCCCCATCCCTCGCAGTGTTCAAGGCCACGTTGGACAGAGTCTTGGGTGACATGGTGTAGTGTGAGGGTGATGACAGGCTGGTGGAAGTGGATGACCTTCAGGTCCTTTCCAACCCTATTTTATGACTGTATGATTCATAAGACTCACTCCCTTTTGTATGTGGAAATGTAACATGTTATAACTGAATTCAGCTGAAACCAATTTTTCTAATTTATATAAGCATCAAATATAAAAGTATCTCAGTACCATTGCCTTGTCTTTTGTCTAACAGGCGCTGCTGTGGCATTTGGTAACTAGTGCTTAACATTTGCCAATTATTTTTAATTTAGAAAAGATCCAAATCCCTTGTTAGTCTTCCCATTGACCTCAGTGTCTGTCATCTTCTTTTTTTTTTGCTAAATCTTGTTATTGGGCTGTTGATCGCTATCATTTCTCTACTAGATAATAAAAAATCAGGAAATATTAGGAGCAGCTATTTATCCCATTTAACTTCCCAATACTGAAGGATATAACATTATTTTCTTGATACTGAAGTAAAGGTAAAACAAAAATTAGGCCCTTTTTTTAAGCTAACATGACAGCATGCTGTTTACAGAACTGGGTATAAAGTTAGTAACCATCAATCAGGATCCTGAAAACTAAAAGTCTTTTCAAAAACTATATAGCTCAAGTTTCTAAGATACAAATCTATGATGTCATGGCACCAACTGAAGCACTTAGAAATGAGGGAAAAGACAATAAGTGGTGTCTGTGACCAGAAGGCTGTCCGTACAATAAGCATACAAAGACTGGCTGTGGAAGTCCAACTCCCTGAGCATAAAATTTCACACCTTTTTTTCCTGTGGAGTAAGTCTGGTTTGAGACAACCACAGAGAGTAAACTTAAATTAGCACAAAGGAACAGGCACTCTTCTTGCAAACAGAGAATGTAGAAAATATTTTCTCCTGTCTTAAGAGATGAAGAAGAGCACATAGTCATATAATACGGTCATATAGTACGGTCATATAATAGTCATAGCAATAAGGTTCCCAACTCTAAATTAAATGTCCTTATGGAACTGAAGTACAAAGCAAGTGAAAGAAACTCTTTTCATTTGTAAAACCAAGATTAAAAAGAAATCATGAAGCTGGGTTTGTTTCAGTAAGCCTGGAATTTCAGATGAAGAAGAGACATATTTCAGGTCAGGGCTGTAACTGAGTTACGAACAATCTGTGCAAGTTGGCTTTATTTGGAAAATATTTTGTTGAAGCAAATCATATTTATCTGATCCCTTTCATTTGACTTAAAATCCATGAATATAAACACTTCTCTTGCTGAATACAGGAAACATAAGCCAGTTTTCTTGTTTGCGATTCCAACCATACTTCCAAAACTTCTCTAAAAAAGAAATTCCATCTGCTGCATTTCTCCTAAGGCCATGATAAAAATTGAGTTTCTTATTTCTTATTATTCCTCTGGTTGCTTTCCATTTGTATTTTTGATCCTCTGATTTTTCTCCACTTATCACTAAATCCTGCTCTGTGAAGGGAGGTGGGGGGTGGGAAGGCAAAAGGAGAATGCAAACTACTGAATTCCAATCCCAGCATTTACATGATGGGAAGTCCTTGGCCTTTTCCATCTATGATCTAATTGTTCATCACTTTAATGTAAGTGACAGATATCTAGCATGCATATCGTCCTTAAGATCTGTGGTTGCCCGCTGATCAAAAATATACATGCTGGAGGCAGCCTAAACTCCAGTTTAACATATTAAAAAAAGATTTATATGGCCACTGGATATCCCTGAGAAATTCAGTGAGAGCGATGGGACTTGTTCCTTGATAACACCAGATTATGACAATAATAAGATAGTCAGATATAAGAACAAGTTAGCAGGAACAACTGCAACATTCAGTGAGCAGTGATGTAGAATTTGTCACAGTGGTGATTATTTATGCTGCAGTATCAAAGTAGCAGCACTATGATTAAGGTCCTTTAATGGAATTCAGATCTAATAAGAGCTTTAACCTTTAGTTTGTTGGAAAAAAAAAAAAAAAACACCAAGCACTCAAACCACTGAAATGGCAAAAAAAGTCAAAACGTAGGATGTGAACTTTGAGCTGTATCTTAAACTATATTCTTATAGTGGTTTGATGAAAAAATTATCAACACATCAAGTATCATAAAATCTTTTGAATCTATTTAGGCATTTCATTAAAATAGGTTTTGTACAAGGCTTCAAAACACTTGAAGCCTTCCTGTGGAGGAAATGTGCTGGGAATCAAAACCATTTTGAAACATCAGCAGTCAAAAGGTGGCTCCTTTGGCTGGAGGTTTCTTCCTGCAGCAATGGTTATTCATCAGTTGTGTTTTCTGTGCATTTTAGTTTTACTGTGTCTCACACCATCATTTTCATTTCAGAGTGCCGAGTTACATTCAGACGAAATAATTTCACAAATGTATGGAATATTGTAACAGTCAGCCCTGTCGGGGAAATCACTAGCTAAGAAAAGAGGATAGTATTTAAGATTTATAACAAAGAGCAAGTTTCTGAATATAGATACCTTCTAAAGAGCAAAATGAAAACATTGCTGATCACATTATAGGCAATATGAACAGGAATCCATACACAAATCTTTCCTTCATAGTCTTTATTTGTATACCTCTAATCTTAGAAACACTCAGAAATGTTAAGAGTATATAGGAACATCATGCCCTAGTATTAGCTGTAACTAAATAGAGCTTTTGATAATTTATTGTAATTCAGGCTATGTCAATGTGCCAGAAACTTGCTCCCCGGTTTCTACAGTCTAATCAAGTAGCGCTTGGAGAAGCTTATAGTACAGTGACAAGTCAGGAAATGATGGGAATGGTGGCATTTTTGAAATGATGCAGGGTCCTAGTGTCAGTCCTTGTGGAACTGAGTGCTATTCTGGTTTTTGCACAACCCTACCTTTAATGTCCTTCATTATTAACAAAAGGGCTTCTGCATTTGATGTCTCTCGGCAGAGAAGAGAGACTCAAATCTCTTTGAATAAAGAGAAGACTAGCTTATTTCTATTATAGTCCCAAAACAGGAGTAGCAGCTGAGAAGGAGTACACTGTGACATTGTGACATTCAGTAGCATGACACTGAGTTGAGGCAGCATGATGAGATACAGCCCACATAGACTGGTCATTGCCACTTTCAGAAATGAGAGTAGAAAAAGATTTCTAAGATGTGTTTTCATCTCTCACACTCAATAGAGAGCAGCGATCTCAACACCCACAGGCTTGACACAGCACTGGGTGATGATATAGAGATGACAAAGAAATAACATTATCTCATATTGAGAAAATAGAATTACTCTTGAAACAGTCGTGATTTAAAACAACTATACCTCTATTTCTTTGTTACCAGAAAACCATGACTCTATATTTTATAAACCAAATTAAAAGTGCTACACTGGCTATTGCTTTTAACCACTAGAACCAAATAATAATTTTAGACCCTAGGTCAAATAAAATAATTTTCCAACAAAATATTCATAAGACCTAAATAGGTTTTGCTCTAGCTTTTGCTTCTGCCATCCTTTACATCTTTTTCTCAAAACAAATCAAAAAGTAGTTATTTTAAACCAGATGTGAATTTTATGGTCCAAAAAGATGGGGAGATCCCATTGATTTTCATAGTCCTCAGGGAAGACAAGATGACAACAGGCCCTCTCAAAATGTTCTTCAAGAATCAAGCCATTATATGCTGCTTCCCCGTTGGCATTTGCCTGGTTGTTGTGCCCTGGCAGACCAAAACCATCAGGCCTTACCTTGCTCTACAACTTTGCTTACTAATCTGTCAATGTCATATGTGGAAAGAAGAGCTGTGACCTTGTAGAAGTCTTTGGTGCCATGGAACAGTGGTTTGCACATCTTTCACCCTGCACACCAGTTGGCTCCGTAGGACAAGTAGAGTTCTTGTCTTCTTTATCCTGTACCAAGAGGTTATTTACTGCTTGCTTTTAAGCAGACAGATAGTGCCTATGATGCTGTCTGTATTATCACCTTATGAGGACTTGAATGATCCAGCTGAAATCAGGTCTCTGGAGCTTGAATAGAGAGTTGGGACTTAGGGTGTCTATGATGTTAATATAATTTTCCCAGCTTCAATTAGAGTTTGAGTTAATACAGTTGTTTCAAAGGCTCTACAAAATTGAAGTATTGGTGTTCTCTGTGGAAGGCATTATTAAAAATAGGTTCAATCAAGTTTCAGTATAAAGCTGTAGGCACTATTAGAGACTCTTCTGGTGGTATAATGAGGTGCCCTAACCACTTTATCTAACTGGCCCTGCAAGTGATCTGTGAATGCCAGTATTTTATTGTTCTCAAATGCATTTCTAAATACACTTTTTTCTTGGTCATGTTTCTATTTGCTAGTAACTCACCCTAATAGAATGAAGTGACCTTTAGATGTAGTAAAAGAGGTTTGATAAAAACATTAGAAGTACCTCCACAAAGCACAGAAACTAGATACCCGCTTTCCCCCTCACAGAATGCTTGAGTAAAATGGGCCCAGTAAAGTCAACAGAATAAATTTCATTCACTTTGACAGACTAGATGTGTGGACCTTAAATCACTGGTTAAGAAGATTTGACACACCCTTAACTATAACAACCTTAAAACATTAGTACAGTGCATACTTCAAAACATTTATTGACATGCACTACCAGACATCAGAAAACAAAAGAAAATAAAGATTCATTTCAAATTTCAGGCAAGTAAAAGGTCTTACATTCTCAATTTGTTTGAGTATTGTTTGTAATAGTGCTAAGCATTTTATGCCAGGGACAACAGCCTTATACAACACATGCTGTAGTCTGATTTCTTTTCTCTTGACCCAGGTTCATATTTGCAATGCAAATTCTGAAGGGACCACTCATGCTTCCAAGCCATAAAATGGTGTCTGATACAGAGCAAACATTCATCTTCTTTATAAATGCTTGCTCTTCTTCAGTGATATTCCCAATTATTAACTTAGGGCAAAGCTTTACAGCATTTTGGTCATGCTATGTAATAGTGCTGCAAAATTATTTTCCTGAGGATGCCTTCCTATTATGATTTATTTACTATTGCCACTACCTGAAATCAACCCTTCCCTTGTAAAATTAGTGTTTGTATCCAGCAACTCTCAAGCCATTATTGCTGTCACTGTGAAAATAACAAAAGCATTCTCTCTTTTCACTTATCTGCTCTACAGGAGAAAGGAAATAGGGAATGCCTCAGAGAGGAAAAGTGTCCCCTAAGGTTGTTATTCTCTATATAAAATACTGAAGGCAGAGGTGGGGATCCATTATGTCCTTCTTCACCCCCTTTTTGCCTCCCTGGTTACCTAGAGAAGTGTTCAAAGAGAATGCATGCACTGCTATACTGGACTCACGCCTGTACAGATGCTCCACCTCTCAGAAATTCCAGCCATCTTGTTCTTGCATTAGGATCAGCTTTGTATTCACGTGATCCATGAACTAATTCTTTCACTGATTTAAAAAGTATAAAGGATTTCTCTGTACCCAGTCTATAAAACAAGGTTGCAAGAAACTGCAGGTTTGGAGATTTCATCTGAAGAAGTTCAAAGGCAGCTGAAACAAAAAATCCACATTTTGTCTCAAACAGCTCTTCCAACATTACTTTCAAATATATTGCATTTTACAGCCAACCAGAATTACTTTATATCCTATTAAAAGTGGTATTCAAATTTAAACATCTGCAAGGTGTTAGGCATTCTCAGCAAGCTCAACACCCACCAGCTACAGATGGAGAGGAGGGGGCTGAGAAGTACGTTGCAAGAGTCAGTCTTGAGTACATTTAAATTTAATTCCATTTTGATAGGTGTTGTGGGTTTTGGCCACAAAATCACACTCCATATTTAGAAAGCTGGCTCTTAACAGCAGCTAAAAGTTACACTCCAATCTCTCATGAAGGCCTGCATTCCTCAAGTACTTTGACACTGTGTCTAGTTAAGAAGGTCCAAAGTATAAAACCCACTAGAAAATCCCTAAAACCAGGAGGCCACAGTATAGAGCCTATTATCTTCTCCCCATAGGTTTGACTTGAAAGCAAAGCAGCTTTCAACTTTTGGAATCTAATCCTATCTGGTGCCAGTTGGGTGGGTTTTACTTGGGTAATGTTTTGTGGATAATTAAGATTTATGCAAAACACAGGTTACTTCTTACTACAAGTCATTGCTTCAGGGTTTTACTGGCTGACTAATGATGTACTCTTGGCAAATTAAATTGGGATTTTAGCATAAATGAAATGTCAAGATAGTTACAAACATTTCTTTAACATATCCTTGAAAAGCTGTGAGAACCATGTCTCAAAGTCCTGCACAGCTTAGTAAGCTACTAAATTAAAGGAAGAGTTGCTATATTACCTGAAAACATATTAACAAATAATTACATTTTCTATTAACTCCAAACAGATAGGACCAATCTATCCCAAACTAAGACTTGAGCAGTTAGAATGTTAATGTAACTTCATTAGAAAGACACAAGTTTTTGCACTTAACTGAAGCTGATTAAGACTGACAATTTCATGAGTCACTGTAAACCATAAATCACAACTATACATACTTCTTTCTATAGTATTTTAGCATTTACCAAAGGCTGTGTCACAGCAGAAACTTGAACATGCTCTATACAATAAATACTTAACACTTGTAAGTCCTGATGCCTGCATGGGGAAGAAGGTTGCATTCATTAAAAAGTAGAATAGATCTTGTAACATTTGCAGACAACTGCATTAGTTATCCTTAAGTTAGAAGCTTTCTAGAGATCAAAGGAACATGAGATATCAAAGCTTCTGATGTACAACAGAGGTTTTAAACACTAATCAACATTCCTAACATCAATACAACGACAGAAAAGCCAAACTGCGCCTTCCTAGCTCTCAAGCTGTTTGATATAAATTGGCTTTACAGGAATTACTGATACAAAGTGGTTTGGGTTTGTTTGGGGTTTGTTTTATTTTTCCAAAGAGTTTTCACTGTATTTGTTTCCAGAATGTGAAATTTTATACATAAATCTCTGTATGCAATAAAATCACTGAAGTGAGAGCAGGGGAAAAAAGGTACCAAAAAACCCCACTTCTCATTAATACTTCCTCTAGAACACAACTAATCTACAATTAACAACTTTTAAATGTAAAAGTATTATATGCTGTTTGTTCAGATTCTAATAACTCAGAATCCAAGGCAGCTTAAAGAAATGCTGCATGTACATTATTAAGTTACAAAAAAAAAAAATCCAATAGCTATAAATTTTAGGATATGGATAAAACACACTTCATGTGAATCTAGATTAGTCAGACACAGTATAGTTAAGTCAAAGTTACCTCAGCAGAGCACATGAGGCTTTAACATCAGGCTTGAGGGTATGGTTCAGTTCACTCTAAGGGCAACTGTGTTTGAGAGCGGTCACTAGAGAACCCAATGAGATCTTTTTGCTGTTTCAGTATTTTGCTTTATTATCTTTTAACAGAATACTAATAAAATATTTCATCAAAAACTACAAATGCAAATTAACACCATCCCATCCCACCCCCCAAAAAAAAAGCTGTCTGAATGCTTGGTGGTTGAGAAACATAACCCGAGCTTACTGAGGCTATAGTTGCACCTTAGGGTCCATACAAGCAGTCAGTCTAAAATAATGATATTGATATTTTGGAAACCTAAAGACTTTTGAAAACAAATGGCATCAAACATCTTGCAAAGCCATGCTTCAAGGCAATACTTGGGAAAAAATAGCACATTTCCACTAATTTAATAGCATTATTCCTGTTAGAGCCTTCGCTTTTTAATCAGTAGAGCCTTCAAACTGCAAACGATATCGTAGCCATACTGTTCTAGCTGTTATAACAAACACACTGTGTGCCTTTACTCAAAAGGCTTAAAATCACATCTTGAGACAGCACAGAAACAAGAAAATGAAGGAATATTTCCCCACTTTAATGATGCAGAGTTCAAGCACAGGGAGTTCAAGTGCACTGCTTTGATACCACACAGATCTTTGTGCACTGATACCTTCATGCCCCAGATCTTCCAGTTTAGCTTCTCTTTCCTTAAAGACATTCCTTGTAGAAGCTTCGGATTCCACCAGTGTAGGTTTTCCCCTTAAAAAGCAAATAATGAAGATAGAAGATGTGAGTAGTTTAAACCAGGTATTAATAACTTCTCTCATTACCAGTCTGAAAGAGACTAATTAAGCTCTAAGAATCACAAAGGATTACAAGAGTATTTTGCCATGCTAAATAATATTATTACCCAAGTGCTTATAATTTCAGGGTTTGAAATACAATTTCCTTAGCCTTTGTAGGACTGGAAAATGAATAGGAGAATAAACGTACAGTTCCAGCACATGGCTCATTAAATCTTAGGCTGAGCTCAAATTATTTTCAAAATGAAATGTCCATTACAGCACTACTTGTTAATTTAGCCACTGAAGTGATGTATTAAGAACAGCAGTTCTGAGCAGAATGACAGTAATTGCTCAAACTGCAATAAAAGCACAGAATTAATCCCAGCATAACGCATCAAAGAAATCTCAAGCATGGTGAAGCAAAATTGCTCTGTAATTTCTCTTTCAGGCTTTACTTTTTTGGATGTTCTTTCCTTGAGCAACTGATGATTTTTCTGCACAATGGAATTGGTAAAAATCACACTGCGAAAAGAGCAGCATCACTCTGTGGAAAATTCTGTGTCACTTCCACTTGCCATGTTCATGCTCTCTGTAACACATCAGCCTTCTTCCTTCCATATACCAAAGACAAACTTCCTATTTATTAGAAAAAAAAAAAAGAAAAAATATTTCTGCTCTTTAAGCTCCTTTTTTAATGGGAATGTATTCAGTTCACCTTTTCCACTAGCCCATTGCCAGAAAAGCAATAGGTGTCCACATGCCAGGCTGTTAAACATGACAGACTGCACTTCATGGGCCACCTAAAATGCTGTCATGCATTTACTTATGCATCTCAATGGACAAACCTGTAATTCTTTGGCAATATAATGTCTTATCATTTGTCTAATACCTTATAAGCTGTTTTCTGCCTCCATAGCATCTAAGTTTGAAAATTTGCCTTTTCAGATTTTGGCCTATCAATAATTTGTCTCACCTAACTAATACCCTTCTCCACTCCCCAATTGCTTAGGGTTTTGCTTGATTTTCTCTTTATTCTAAGAAGTATTTGGAGCTTTTTCTTAAGCTTCCACCTTCTATTGAACGTGTGTTCATAGTCATAAAACTCCAAAGTGCTCAGTTTAAATTAAATGAGCTGATATTTCATCTGATTTATCTGCAAATTCAAAAAATATGAACATATCAATCACACATCCTTTCTACCTGTCTAAACAAACATTCAAGCTGTATTTTTATATCTTTTCCCTGTTCAGATGCTTCAAGTAGCGTATTTGTCTTAGTCCAATTATTGAAATGGCTTAGATTTTTCTGAATCGCTTTCTGGTTTTGAGGGAAATTTTACTTCTCTCAGATTTAGCATTATTTTCCCTCATATCTACTGTCCTGAAGATTTAACCCTTTAATGACCCACAAGAGCTTTCATACTGAATTTAAAATATTTTACTACTCGAGATTTCCAAAAAACTACCACATTTGAGGGTACCCACATTCCTACACCAGGCTGTGATCATGAATAAGCTCTCCTTTTTGTTGAAATTACCTTCTTTTACATCTACAGCACATTACACAAATGAACCTTTAAAATCATAGAATCATAGAATAGTTAGGGTTGGAAAGGTCCTTAAGGTCATCCAGTTCCAAGCCCCCTGCCATGGGAAGGGACACCTCACACTAAACCATATCACCCAAGGCTATGTCCAGCCTGGCCTTGAACACTGTCAGGGATGGAGCATTCACAACTTCCCTGGGCAACCCATTCCAGTGCCTCACCATGCCTCAGTTCTGCTGCCAAACGTGCCACATCTACTTGAGTCTCACTTTGAAACCAGCCCCTTTCCCTGGGGCTCCATTCAAGCTGTAATGAATCTCCACCTGATTTTCTCTTCCCTGGTCTTTTAGCGTCTAATGATTCACATTGCATGGAGATCTTTTTCTTAGTTTGCAAATCCTCAAAGATTTAGAAGATATAGAAATATTTAAAATTGACCAATTATGAGCTCTGCACCAACTTCAAAGGATGAAGACATAAACCCGTGACTTCTAGGACAAAAAAATTACACCATAATTTCTGGAAATCTCTGCATTTAACAGCTACTGCAGAATCTCTTCTGACCATCAAGAACCAACAAAAATTCAAGCCTGATGTGTTCTATATCCCCCACACAAAGCTGAAGAAATTGCAAATTTGAAGAGAAGGTTCAACTGAAAGAGATCTCAGGCAAAAGTCACCAGGATGAAAGAAGTGTGGCTCCAGTCCGTCTAATGACTCAAGTCTCCGACTACTAAGTGGAGGCCTAGGTTGTCTGTAGATGCAGGAGCTATTTCCTCATAATACACACGTAGCTGACAGAAATCATATTAGCACCCTCTAAATTATTTTTTTATAGCAGACATTTATCAGCAGTGCAATTATCTGAACACCCCGTCAAGAAAAAGGGAGAGGGAGGGCAACAACAACAGAACTTTCAGAGAAAGCAGAAATAATATGACATGATGATTAGGCAAGTACTTAATTTGCAGGGAATACTTTGACACCGACAAAGTACGAGTGACATCAGAAGCAGCAAGAACCTCATTAGTCACTAAGAAGTTTTGCACAGAAAGACAAAGCCTTCACAAGGCAGCAGAACCCCCTGGTGAAATGAGTGTGGCGCTTTCATCTTTTATGTTTTTTCCTGTACCATAAGGTCAAGTCTAATAATCTTCTAAACTGAATCCTTGTTAAGAGGAGGGCTTAAGAGAAATAAGAGAGAGCAGTATGGCCTTATACAGACCTCAGTTTCCCCCTCCAGATACTTCCCTTCCATAAGATGGTTTCAGTAACAAAAGGATTCTTTAGTTTGTCTGTAGCAAAACCTGATTCTTATAATTTTGCATATAGACTCAGGCATGTAAAACCTACTCAGTATGTCTAGCTCTTTTCAAGGGATAATTGTTGTGGTTCCTTTATTTTAACCACTGAAAATGCTGATGTGTTGGTTAGCAGTATAACACAGGGAAAGAGATTAAAGAGATTTGAAAAAGATTTAAAAGACCAATTAATCTCTTCCAGAGCTGGGAAGATCAACTGAGACAGGATTTATTTGTTAAGATGGCAGGAATGCAAAAGAAACTAGAAATTGCAGCTGCTGAGATTGCCCATGGTCTGTAACATGTGCGTGACTTTTGGGATAGACTAAGAATATAGGTTTAAACTCGTGCTTGTTTGAAATATGGATGTGAATGGTGACATTGTTTGTATGAAAAGCACAAAATCACAGACTTGCACGTTCTTCTGAAAAATAAAAGGCAAAGTAAGACAAAAAAAGTGCAGAATTGTCCTATTAGTAATACTAGTGATAGAAAAATACCATAAATCTTTACTGTTGGCAACTGGTCCACATGAGTGATAAGCCCATATTTCCACATGCCATACTTCGGAACATTCCTGTTCTAGGGTAAGGACAGGGTATATATTATTTGCTCCATAATTCTTCTTGTGAGCTAAGATGTGGATCTGTCCCTCAGTACAAGATCATTATGCCCCAGCTCACCTGCAGGTGTTCCAACCTAAACTGGCAAGCTCTGTAAAATAGATGTTTTATAAGATGAAAGGGCTACAAGGTCTCAATGTCAGTCCCAGAAGGTCAAAGCCTGCCTAGGTCTCAAGCATGCCCTTCTATAAATGTTTTCATAGAGAACAAAGCTGAGGGCCCTCATTCTGCTCTCTTTCATCTACCCAAGAAGGCAGAGGTCATCCTTCATCCAAATTAGTTATGACTCCTAAGACAATCTTATGATCAGTTACTTCTAACAGTGGAGACCAACTCAACACTGTGTGCAGCCAGATACTGTCCTTGAAACCAGAGAGAGAGAGAGAGATTTTACCTCCTGAAGAGCTTGGCAGGTGAGGATTTTTATTCCTTACTGCAAGCACTAATGTGTGAGGAACTAGCCAAAAGATGCGATTGAACATGAGCATGTCTGCATGCTGTGGTGTGCTGGCATTCAAAACAAACCAAACACATTTCAGGAAACTTCAAGGTCAGGAGTTCTGGTTTTAAAAGGGCTGAGTTTTGAAAGATCTACTGAAGATTCTTACTCCAGAATTCTGGTTTTGTCAATTTCAGGTATCACAGGATGCAATCTCAGGAGAATAATCATGCAAAAAACCACATAAGTGAACTCACATATACGAAAATTACATAAACCCTCTATAGTCTAAATTACCAATCTGTTTATCTGCATTCATCTACAGTCATCATGCTCACTACAGCACTTGATAGTCTGAATACAAAAGCTAATAATCTAAAATTCAGTTATGTCCCAAAAAAAAATTCACAAGCAAAAGTATTTTCTATCAGCCTGGAATTACAGAGAGAAGCCAAGGCACGTAGAGCAGTTGTGAATAGGTTTTTACAAAACCTACAAGGGAATGCGGAATAGCACGCATAATTAACTCAGGAATTTCCAATAGCTTTCCTGCTTTTTCCACCAAAATAAAACCAATGTTCTATATGACTCCTCTTTCTTATGGGACAAGAGCTGTACCATTTAAAATATAACACAATTACTGTATCTAAAATTGTAAGATTCAAAATGGACTCTTTTATTCAGCTTAAAGTTCTATCTTGAAGTTTAATATTATCTATGAGAAGTACATTGGGGATGTACGACAACAAATTCATGAATCCCTATATTAGCTTATTTGTTTTCATGTCAACACCATGCACATAACAGAATTACAATTCCAAAATCACTTGGAATATAAGAAATAATAGCTGTTAATATCACTGCCATCAAAGTATACGGAAGTTCTTTGTATGATTCTTATATAATCAATGCAGTCTGATATGATTAAAATGCAAAGATGCCAAATCCAATGTATAAACAATTGTGCCCTCAAGTTAGTCAGTAGCTGAAATACACGCTTATGTTTTGGAACATGACCGAGCTGAGCCCACTTGTTTCTGGTTTTAGCATGTGTGAATCCATCCGATATGTTAAAGTTAAATTTCTGGTTACATTCTGTACTGACAGCTATAAAAACGAATGACTGTACTGCAGGCTGGAATATTTGTGTCACTTATACTGGGATAAATCAAGAGTAATTTCACCATGGTGCCTGACTGCCTTCACATTGAAATCTCAACTAGTAATTTTTTTAATGTAATAGACATATCCAAAGCAAGACTTGATGGCTGGGAGGCACATGGAATTTATACTGTAGCTATTTTTTATAATGATATGCATTAACCATTGTAAGAAATGACCAAAGAATATAACACAGATACCTTCCAGAGTTGAATTCCTATTTAGGCACAGACTGCTTTGCACAGGTGTCAGCAGGTAAAACCCCGCACTGTTAGAATCATAGAATCCCAGACTGGTTTGTGTTGGAAGGGACCTTACAGCTCGTCCAATTCCAACCTCCTGCCACAGGCAGGGACACCTTCCACTGGAGCAGTTGCTCCAAGCTCCTGTGTCCAACCTGGCCTTGAACACTGCCAGGGATGGGGCAGCCACAGCTTCTCTGGGCACCCTGTGCCAGCGCCTCAGCACCCTCACAGGGAACAACCTGTGCCTAAGAGCTCATCTCCATCTCCCCTCTGTCAGGTTAAAGCCATTCCCCTGTCCTGTCCCTCCATCCCTTGTCCAAAGCCCCTCTCCAGGTTTCCTGGAGCCCTTTTAGGCACTGGAGCTGCTTCAAGGTCTCCCTTTAAGGAGCCTTTTCATCTCCTGGCTGAAGAAGCCAAGCCCTCAGCCTGTCTCCAGAGCAGAGCTGCTCCAGCCCTTGACCTAGATTCATTTGGCTTTTCTGCTATCAAAGATCACTGTGGTCTGTGCAGACCACCACCATCACCCTTTTGTTGCCAAATCTGACATACACAATGTACAATGTGTATACTGTTATATTTCTTCTTGTTTATGGGAAGAATCTACTAGCTTTTTCATCCTTGAAAATGTTTTCTACCCTGTACATTTATGGCACTGAATTGTATTTTAAAGAAAGATTACCACATAATTCAAATTCTTCGTACCATGTTTTGTTTAATAATATGAAAATTACTATTGAAGCAGCAAAAACACAGTTCAAAATTTCTATCCATGACTTGGAAACAGTGTTAAATCAGAGAGGTTATTGCATTTGTTTCTCTCATTAAAAACCACAACAAACACATCAATGAGTATTTAACACCACCATTTTTAAAAGTCAAAGCAGTTCAAAGCAGTCTTTGTTTATGAGTAACTTCCAAGCACCATGAGTTGGTTCCCATTGCCAGACTCCAGTTTCACAGACTGAGTAGCATTTCATAACCTTGTTCTGCCAAATCATCAAAGCTTGATCAATATACAACATTGCAGATGTATGTCATCACTGAGACCAGATGCTTCAAAGGAAAATACCTACTCTCTGCAGACGTCAAGCCAATTGCTCTGAAAGACCTTCCAGCCAAGTGCTCCTGATAGCAAAGCTGGAAAGACATAACATTTTTTCACATCCAAAGAGACACACAGGGATAGGCTTGTAGGCAATCACAGCTGTCCCAATCTAATTAACTTCTTGTCCTCCAAGCAAGAGCAGATCTGAGCAATTTGTTTCTGTGTGAGCATTGGAACTGTCAGACAGAGCTCTCTCAATCAAGGTGAAGCTTTTCCACAATGTGATGGACTATGGATCACGTTCTACTATAAAGTCTCTCTAAGTGGGTAACCACACTTTACAAAATCTTCATTCCCTTGAATTTCTTACTGTGGTCCAGCTATGGCATTATCCAATGACTGACTACCAGTGGACTATAAAGTGACATTTTCAGATAGCTAGCACATCATTAATGTGTAAGTCTTTAAAGCATATTTTTAACCATGCATGTATGTATTTAAATCTATACCATAGAGTCTTAATTAATGAATTCAGGTTTATATTAAGGAAGTTTCTGGACTGTCAAAAGGTGACCAGCTTCTTTGTGAATGAGGAAGACTTGAACCAAAAGGTCACAAAAAGTGTTCATCCAGTTGGGGGCATCCGGCTAGGCTACTGTGCTGAACATATAGTGACACCTGAGAGTGACAGAAGCTATTGTCTTCAGTAGTTTGTCTATAGGCTACCCTCTCTCTCTGCTCCAAATTCAGATTAGGCTGCATCTTCTATGCTCACACAGCCTCAGCATCAGACAGATGACACACAGAGCAAGGGAACTATGTCTAAACCACTACTCAGGTAGAGTGCCTCAGGCTGATTAACCTCCACTTTGACAACACATCTGCAAAGGTTACCTTCTCCCTTTGGGCCACTTCATTTGTTAATTTAGTTTGGATGCAGGTGGACAGATGGGAATTTGATATGAAGTAACAGCTTTGACCTATGAAATTCAGATCTAGACTTCTCAAGATTTAGAAAACAGATGGCAAGATTTACTTGCCTTTAAATATAATCTCTTAAGACTAGAGCTATGATTTTTCCAAGTTGACAGAGTTGAATACTTTCTGACCAAGTATTTCTAGATGTTCCACTTGTGGGGACTTTAACTTTTAGTATCAGATTTACTTCTTTGATTATATTTGAATGTACATGGGATTTTTGATTTAGCAGAGTGGTACTGCAATATACTATAATCACAATACAAGTGTAAGGAAAATACAGGAATTGCAATACACAGTTCAATTACAATACCAAAGTGAACTCTACCACCAATCTCCATAACATGCTCACCATCACAACACTGACTGTCCACTGGAAGGAACACATGGGTTTAAACGAGCCCAAGACCATTCCTCTCTTCAAAATTCATTTGTTTAAATTTTTATACTCTGTGCTGGACTGAGCCATTTACATCACCAGCTGATCCACTCAGTGTTTATCTGAAACAAAGACCACCCTCTGGTCCCCTTTCTGTTCAGATAAAGTCAGGTGTCTTTGCAATAGCCATGGTCAGTCATTACTACATTATTCTGAGGTTTATAGACACATTGCCTTTGCCCATCTCCTCTCAGGTTTCTTCCATTGTAGAGATCTTCTCTTTGATCAGTTACACAAGTCATGTCTCTGGTACCAAATTTGCTATGCTAGGCTTGACAGTCCTTCCAAATCAGGTGGCAGATTTTAGATGCATACCAGTGTAGTACAGCACACTGCCAGAATGCCTGGCCTACCTCTACAGTACACCTGTAAGGAAAAAAACCTTCGTTTTTAATAATGGGTGGTACTTATTTAAGCATGACTGTAAACATCAACTTTTATTTGTCTACAGTAGACTATTATCAATAATTGTTTTATTTTATAAACCTACAGTCCTCTTTAGATCTCTGCATCTCAGCATCACATTTGCCTCACATGAGTATCAGGAGAGCTTTCAAAGATCTGCAGTGCTTCTCTGCAAACACTGACACTTACTTGTCCAGATGTGCAGATAGCCATTTACTGAAGCCAAATTATAATCTGTATTTCTGTTCATTTTTGTGATGCTGTTGGGCAAAATCAAAGCATTTTCTAATGGGCTGGATATGACCCCATCAGGAGCTAAATTCTTTCTGACTTCAGATTACTGCCTTTTCACACTAATGAAAAGCAGTGGTTTCCAAACCTGCCCACAGCGGTTACTCAAAAAAGCCCAACAAAAAAAAAAAATCAAGGTTTATCCAATATCTGTCAAATCTTTGTCTTGCAGGCAGCTTACAAAACCCTGACAGAAATCAATCTTCTATATATGTTCTCTTAATTACTACCCTTTGACACACAGGTGATAAATGTGGGGCAGTAGCCAAGGGGAACTGAAATCCCTGCCTGCTTCCTTAATATAGTTTCCAGTCCCTTTTACATAGGTCAAAGGAATTAATTCAGTTAGATGTTACAACAATAATAATTTGCTTGCACAAAGTAGTGTGATAACTGTGGCATCTTTGAAGGTCAGGTTTCCCTGAGACTTACAGACATGCAAAAGAAAATCTCCTAGGCTACTTCCTCCTTCTAAAGACATGGTTTAAGACAAGATTGATTTTTCTTAATTAACTACTTATGCAGACAGGATTACGTGTGGACAAGATACACAGAAGGTGGATTTAAGAAGGCTTACATGAATTAATTTGAAAGTGTTTCAGCTAAAAATGTCACTTTTCCCTTTCCCCTTTTCCCACGCTCCCATCTCTGCTCCCAAAGTCTTGCCCTGCAGTAAACATCTGCAGGATGTTTGCATTGTTATTAACCTTCGCAATATTTTTGTGAATGCTGTAGCAGAAAAATATCTGTTGGATTAGGGAATTTTGTATAAATATCAACAGTATTTATATTATGATATACAGCTATAGTAGCAGCTAGAAATACCAATCATGATCAAAGACCTCCTGCATGTCATGTCCTCGTCAGTCTATGCACGACCCATGAGATACAATCACATCAGTGGAGAACTTAGAATCACAATCAAACCAGAGAATACTGAGTGGGGGAAAAAAGTGTTGGATATGTTGTCATTCTCATTTACACATGAGAAATTAAGACTAGGGGTTAGATGGCAAAAAGAAGCAAGGCATGTTTGAGTCGCGCTCCCGCATCGTTTTGGCCTCAGTTTGTCCTGAAGCACTTTAGTTGAAGGTTGCTTGGAAATCAATGGCTAAGTTAAAAAGAGGACCCAACTTGTCCAAGTACCAACCATACTTTAGCATTTCTGAGCTGCCACAGTTACCCCTGATGATTTGAGTTGTATTAGCTGCAGGAAGTCAGAGAAGTTTCACAGGGTGCCCAAATACTCTGCCAGGGTAAGAACTATTCTTCAAGCACTTCTTCACCCCGACTATTCTTCATGCTATGCAATGGCACCCAGAAAGTGTCTCCATTAATACACTACAACTTCTATGACAGAAAACTCCCTTTCTGTTCCAGGAGGACCACAAGAAGTAGCAAAGTTAATGTGATATGCTCATCCAGAAAAGTAATTGCAAACACAGAAAGTCGCTTAGAAGGTTTTGGAAGACAGCCTCCCTTGGCCGGTGTTGTCTTCATCAATTTGACAGGATTCTTAAGAAAAAAGGCAATTAATTTTCCAATTTTTACCATACTGAAAAACATGCTTAAAACTTAAAAGGCAATTAGTTTTCTGCCTCTCAGAGAAGTAATGCTAATGCAATTTCTTCCCAAATAGGAGTTCAGTGAATAGGGCTATGCTACTGGAAGCGAAATTGAAACTCAGCAGTGGTTCTGCTAAAGTAATAAAGAGTGCTAAGAAGAAAAGAAAACCCTAAAGGCCGAAAATATTTCTACCAAATACCACTTCACACTTTTTTAGTAGGAAAGAAAAAACTCACTAATCTTAAAATCAATTCATATAGTTAATACCAATTTTTTTTCCCAGCAGACAAACAGGAATTGAAGTGATAAAGCCCGTAAGGTTTAATGTAGGAATTCGGAACAGATTAAGCACATTTAAACTCATTTATCAAACGAAGGTAGATAAAATGTGGAATGTAAGCCATCGAGTCAGAATATAATGACATGAAACCTAATGAAAGCAAGCAATTTCACCTCATTATAGCAATATCCCTCCTTCTAGACTGCAGATTTCTGAGGTCAGCTCTATGTTTACCCTACTCACATTACTTTATTAGAAATAACAAATAACCATCAACATCCCTCAAACACGTGGAAGGTTCACAGATCTAGTAACTAGTAAAAGATCAACAGAAAGATCAGGCAAGATCCAGGTATGTACCAAACTTTCTCTGTCTCTGGCCCTTCATTTCCATGGAGATGAACCACAGGCAAGCAGGAAGCTGTGTTGTGCTCCAATAGGTTTTCTGAGCATTCAGATTAGAAGTATGGAGAGTGATATTTGATATTAAGAGAAACTCTCCCTTTGCTTTGTGATATTACTGGCATCTGTAAATAAGAATTTTGAGTTGTGTACTCAACAGAAAAAGTAGTTTACTTTTAGGAGTCATGTTTCCTCTTGGCAACTCTTCAAACAAGAATAACAAAATATGATTGGAAAGAAAATGGAGTACATTCAAGTATTGTGGCAGGTCAATTAGACCTCTCTCAGTCAGTTTGTTCAGCCTCTGCTTCCCTGTAGGTAACATTGAGGTACCAGCAGCCTGGTTTAATAAAGATTAAATGTATTTTGGGAGTGGTCATTTTCTTTTCTTCACCCCATTATAATTTTGTTGCCAGACAGAATTTCTCGGTGGTTCAGCCATTTTGGAGAATGTGGATCTCACAAGCAACAAAAGCAATTGCAGGAGAAGTTTTCCCTAAGTACCCAGTCAATTTACTTCAGATTCATTTTAAAAGCACATTTTTAGAGGTGGAAGGGATAGTTAGCTCTTCATGTGTGCTGTTCTAATGATACAATCAACAGGGAATAATTACTGTGAACTAAGTCAGTATTATTTAATGACATTGGCCAGTGAGGAATTCTACTGAGTCCTATTCACTCATTTCACACAAGCCCAAACTGCAACAATATCCACTCACTAGTAAACCAGGTTTAAATTTACTGGTGTGGGCAGGGACTGTAGTTTCCCTGCTCAGAGTGAGCAGTAAGACATAAGCACATACGATCACAAGATCTCGTTATGTCAGATCAATGAAGTGGGTTTTCACCCCATGTATTCATACTGTGGCTGTATGCATCCCTGTAGGTTGCATCTGTTCAACTGATTGATGTATTATTAATCTTTTTATTTTTATAAATATTATATGTTTATAAAATGTGAGACATTTTAACTTCTTAAGTGCATATATTTGAAGTGAAAGCAGGAAGACTTACAAGTGAATGTCAAAATCTTCCAGATTGGAAGTGCCTTTGCTAAATATTCTATTGAGACGCTGGTATATATAATTGCAAGCTAAGGGATTTTTTTGTACCCCTGCAAAAGAGCCCTCCCAGGGTCAACCTTATAAAGACAGCAAGAAGCTGCTGCAGAAGACCATCTGACAAGGTTTCTCTCAAGCTGCATCTGTACTGCTCATCATAGAAGACATTATGAAGAACTAATCTACAAAATAGATATATTATAATCAACTCCACAAGCAGTAATTTAAGCCACTTCTAAAAGTGAACAATGTACATTAAGCATAACAAAGTAGTAGGAAATTCAGGAGTTAGAACTTGCTATCAGGAGTTAGTGTTAGGAAACAAGCAAAAGTACTCAAAGTCGTCCTCAGTGTTCTGTCAGCTGAAGAAAAGATATATCCTGTTTCTAAAAGACTTTGAAGAAATCTATCCCCCCCATTCACTACAGTTAACAGAGTGTGAAAAATTGCAGTTACCAAACTTTCCACTGCCAAAATCAGGTTCAGCTGACCTCAAGTTCAACCATTGTCTTTCTGTTTGAAAGCTCCTGGGCAGTTTATTTCTTTCAAAGCAGCTTATATAAATGTAACTAAATAATTCTACTGAGTACACGCTATTAGGATGGGGCATTACAGTCATCATTTGCATTTGAGTCTTATTTGCATTTGTACAGGAACAATAAGTAACAAGAAGGTGTTGAAACAGGTGTTTATGTTAAAACAGATTTTAGTTATGCTAAATTCAGCTCTCTACAGCTCTACCTTATCATAGAATCCCAGACTGGTTTGTGTTGGAAGGGACCTTAAAGCTCATCCAGTTCCAAACCCCTGCCATGGGCAGGGACATCTTCCACTACAGCAGGTTGCTCCAAGCCCCTGTGTCCAACCTGGCCTCAAACACTGCCAGGGATGGGGCAGCCACAGCTTCTCTGGGCACCCACTGCCAGCTCCTCAGCACCCTCACAGTAAGAAAATTCTTCCTTTTCTCTAACCTAAATCTCCCCTCTTTCATCTTGAAAGATTCTGAAAGGATTATTGAGTTGCTGCTCCTGCTCCTGCTGGAAAGAGAAATTTCAGAACTTCCTATTCATGGCTGTGGTTTGACAGCTTTGAGCTGTGGTCCTTATTGCAGTTTGTCTTCACAGTCAGAATTGAAGCAAAATGACAAAACTTGTTTTGTTTGAAATTAACTATTAAAACTAAAGCTTAATAAATAAGTTTTCATTTTGGTCTCTAAATGTTTTGTGGCCGTTTCTACTTATTCTATAATTTATGAAAACAAATTAAATGCCAACACAAAAGAAACACAGAAAATAAAAATATGAAAATGGATTATTTCCATTTTTTTCTACAGTGTGATTGGTCAATGTCACTCCCAGAAATTGTTCCACTGAATAAATGGTCTCTTCCCAATGGGGAAAAGGAAAATGATTATAAAACAACCAATGAAAACAAAACAGAATCTGTGGTAGCAGCATGCATTAATTTTAAAAATAATGATAAAAACTTCCAAAAACTTTTTTATTTATATTCTGTGCTAGAATTTGGCAGTACTTCACTGTCGTGGGACCTGACTGAGGAATGAACGCTACTGCAGCAAAACAGCTCTCAATGTTTTTTATATGCTCTTAAATAAAGGCTTTATTTAATAAAATTTCAGTAATTTTTATTTGAAATGACACAGTGAAATTCACTTAAGAAGTAAATTTCAGTACCACACATTCGCATTTTGATTTTCTTTCTGGATATACTTAGCTTGTAAAACGTTACAAGTAGAAAGTCAAACCTTCATTCTACCACCTCATCATCTCTCACCTTCAACACAGAGAGAACAATAATTCAGCCCTATTATATTTTTTAAATAATGTGTTTAACAGCACAAATCAGCTATGGAATGATTTAGGAATTCTTAAGAGGTGAAATGGTCTTTTCACCTTTTATCTGGCTGTAATAAATTTGATGCTGCTTTTGCAGGGGGAGAATAGAGCAATATCACTTGATAAAGACCTTCTTTCAGGTACGTACAGGTAGGCTTAGTGCCAACCTAATTAAACACAAGGCAGAAACAGCACGATTTGTAATGCAGACTGACATGTCCTTTCGCAAGCCCAACTGAGGAACACTTTTCTTCACCTACTGCACTGTGAAACTTTCTATAGCTCGATAGAAAACAGAAAATACACTTTTAACACATAAGATGAACTGTTATTCGCTTAGAACCGCAGCGCATCTTTATATTGGTGAGTATTCTGTAACTCAAGCATTGCTCAAATATTTTGTCATTCATTAATTCATCTCACAATTAGTTGAATAGTTTCCATATCTACTTTTATATAACTTCACTTCATGAAACAAGTTTGTTCATCTTTCTGTGTGTCTGGAATGTACAGCACCAAATAACATGCATTAACCTCACCACTGTAACTGCTCTTCGGCTATTGCCAAATTAACCTTAGTGCCAGGATATGGACTTCTGATACTCTTCCCTCCACAATAAAATGCGTGAGAATAAGCAAACAAAAAATATTTTTCCTTTTCTGTACACAAGCATTAGAGCTTGTCTAATTAGACAACACCTTAGACAAGGTCTGAGAGAAGAAGATAGAAGTTTCCTACAAATGAAAACATACAGATTTCTGATAGCATAACTCAGTCTAAGACAAGTGAAATCATGATAATTAAACCTGTTGGGATAGAGTGAAGGAATTGCACCGTAAATTCTACAGTGTCTCTTGCTTGATAAATATGAAATAATGGCAATTGTGTGATAGAATATCAATTTACACTTGCCTTTTCACAGCACTTTACACACAATAATTGTTTCTCTGCAATGGTTCACCACCTTCATCGTAACAGCAACTGCCATCGCTTCCTGCCGACACACTCCATACACCTAAAAGAGAACTTGCACCATGAACACCACTGAGCTGTCCAATTAATCATGACAATTAATCATGAAACTCCACACTTTCATAACAGCTTTCACCTCCACAGTGCCTGTAAACATGTGCTAAATACAAGAATGGTACATTAAGCAATATGAGCAAGAAGTATCCTCTATTTACAGCTAAAATGGAGTTCTGTCACAAAGAGCTCTATATGAACAGTGCTTCCTCTATGTCTTAGTCCAACCTGGATCAATCCATTCTAGGCCACATCCTGTTGGTCTATATCTCTATATTCCCACATAAAGTATTCCAGGCAAATGAATATGCTCTACATTTTCCAAAGCTGTCGTTTGATTTATTTCCCATCAGTTACACAGCACCAAAAGAAAAGACATTTTAGATAACCATACCATTTCATAATGTGCCTCATTACTTTAGGTTAGAAATATCATTTTCTTACCAAAATCAGAGCTTTTTGCTGTATTACACTTAGGTGGTGTTGCAAAGTACCAGTCTTTACCTTCTCCTCAAAGAGAATGTCTTTTGGAAAGCAGTAAGACCCTGAAAAACGACTCATTAGACAGAATGAACAAAATAGATCCATTGCACTATAAAAAGAAGCTGCTGCAACAAATAGGAGACAAAAGTTCATTGCCCAGAATGGAGAGAAACTTCCAAAGTTCCTTCTAGCTCTCATCATGAAGGACAGATTTTGATTAACAAATGTAATTTGAGAAGACAACGTTTAGTTTCAACAGAAGTTTCCTACTGGAGAATGTCAATATTGACAATTTGTTTTCATTTCCAAATTTCAAAATGCAAAAGGATTTTTATTCCATTTTTGTCAAAGTATCTGTTATTTCCTGGATTTTTCAGATTTCCCCTACATAGGTAAGTCTGTTCTACTGTCCCTATCCTGCCTCCAAAAAACTAATCCTAACTCAAGCCCCCTGCCATGGGAAAAGGTACTGTAGACCATGTCACCCAAGACTCTGTCAGACTTGGCTTTGAACACTGCCAGGGAGGAAGCATTTACCACTATTTTGGGCAATCTGTTCCAGTGCCTCACCACTTTCACAGTAAAGAACTTCTTCCTTACATCTAACCTGGACTTCTCCTGTTTCAGTTTGAACCCATCGCCCCTTATCCTATCACTACAGCCCCTGATGAAGAGTCCCTCTTCAGCATCCTTGTAGGCCCCCTAAAATCAACCCAAAAAGAAAAATAAAACCAAGAAAAAAAGATATAAGCAAAAGAACAAATTCTGGAACAAATAAAGAAGCTAATAATTAAAAGCTTGATACTGCACTGAAAAGGTCTTTCTTCATCCTCAGTGGGCACGATTTTCTGATGCCATGGGCTTGAGCTGCCTGAGTTCATTCCATTGACTTGCCAAAAGAACTGACTACTTCCTCCTGCCTGCGCACTACAGGTACAGACTGTCAAACCAGGCATATGGTGCATGCATAATTTTTTTTCTTATTAATTATCTTGCAGTAATTAATTAAAAGCTCCATCTCAAGCTGCTGACTTGCATTTCTCTGGTTAAGTGAGGTCAAAAGATTCAGCAACTGCGGGAGTGATATTTTCCCACACCAGCTGGCTTGCTCAGTGTGTACAGTCCCATAGCTTTGACTAGCAGTTGCTACTCTCCAAGGTTTGGAAAGGGTAAACCTGTGAAGATCTGCTGCTGTACAGCCCAATATATTTTTATGTCTGTTGGTAAATGCAGGAAAAGTATCAGGAAAGAAGTTCAATGAGAATTTAATGGAATATAAACTCTATCAGCATAGGAATAGCTCTAGGAATTACTACAGTTCAGACTTCTTTCCAAGACCTAATGTTCACCTGTTTCCCTCCTGCTGCCTGAGGAGAAGTGAAAGGGAATGTGTGGAAAGAAGCGCTCTGTGAGTTGCTCCATCTTTCCTTGCTTGTTGTCAGACTCATATCAAGGCATTCATAGTCTTTTTAAGAGTTGCTTGCCCATTTCAAGACTTCATAGAGCTTTCCCCCAGTAAAACAAATTCTGAAGTGTAAACCAATGTCCAATTAATGTCCTGCTTGCATCCAGTCACTAATAAAGCTCAATACTGGCAAATACTGGCAGTAGGTCAGGTTCAGTGGGGGTTGGAGCAGCTTCATCTAAGTGGAAAGTGTCCCTGCCCATGAAAGGGACTTGGAGCTGAATAATCTTTAAGGTCTCTTTCAACTTAATCATTCCATGTATGACTTCCCCTCTTCCTCACTTCTTTGACAGCATGCCATTTCTCTGCTTTCCCCAATAATATCCCATAAAAAGCTTCGCTTCCCCATGTTGCATTGAAACACCTCAACTTTTCTCCAACTGCAGCACAAAATTCTTACGTGAAGAGTCACAAAAAGCAATGAGAAAAATTCAGGCAAGGCCAAGACCTAAACCTATTGGAAAAGGAAATGTCTGTGATGAAAGAAGATGGGCTTCTTCTTAGCACACACACTAAATTGAACGTGGCAGCAGCCAGTAAACAGGAAATAACGAATACAGAAATTGAAAGCAATCTGGAAAATTTAGAGGACAGAGAGAGAAAGCAATAATATTTTATGTAACAGATGCCTGGTAGAAAACCATAAGCAATCACATTTCATACTGGGGGTCTGGGAATTCAACAGTGCTACTTGTGTGAAATGGAAAATGAAGGATGGCAAAAAAGTACACCAAAATCGAATGACACTGACTGAAATATATGTGAAAAATCAGACATTTTTACTCAAAATCCAAGCATTGCTGTGCAGTTGAAGACAGTAGCTGAAACAAAACTTTTTATGGATAAAATGCATTGTACGTTGGTGTCTGCATTCATATGTATTGTTGTGACCATTGTAGCCACCTACAGCTGCATGAATAACCCATGTGCCAGTTCAGACTGAGACAGACTGGCTGGAAAACAGCTGTTCAGAGAAAGACCTGGGGAGACTTGATGGACAAACAAACTGAATGTGAGCCAGCAATGTGCACTTGCGGCAAAGGCCAACAGCATTGGGAAGACCACTGCCAGCAGGCCAAGGGAAGTGAACTCTACTCAGCACCAGTGAAACACAGCTCTGGTTCAGCTCTGGGCTCTCCAGTGCAAGACATGGGCAGACTGCAGCAAGTCTAGCAAATGACCACAAGCATGATGAAAGGATTGGAGCATCTGAGATATGAAGAGAGGCTGAGAGAGCTGACACTGGTCAGCCCGCATAAGAGGTGGCACAGGATGGGTTTTATCCATGGAAAGGAGTGAAGAAGACAGAGACAGACTCTTCTTGCTAGCACCCAGTGAGAGAACAAGAGTTTAAGAGCATCATTTTAAATACAGGAAAATCCACTTAAACATTGGAAAACATGTTTTCACTGGCACACGTGGCCCAGAAAGGTTGTGAAGGCTACATCCATGGAGATATGCAAAACCCACCTGGGCTGGCCAGGTTGCTTTCACCAACCCTGATCTGCTGGTCTAGGCAACCTGCAGAGGTGCCTTCCAACCTCAACTATTATGTGGCTTTTTGACTTTTGCTGTTATCTGTGCCCCCCCTGGAAAGCTTGGAGTCACCAGTTAGGAAAGGTTAAGACCATAATAATACTAATTTAACACAAATAGTGCATTTGACACCGGGTGCTCTAGGAACCCAAGTCAAAGGCTAGAGAATTAAACTGAAGTATTTCTTCTGACTTTGTAAGCAATAAATAGTGAACAACTCTACCAGAGGAACGAGCCTGCGTATATGTTGCATAGGAAACACACAAGGTCCACCACTGTCAATGAGCATGCTCATTTCCTTACTAATATGTGCCATAAATTACAGCTGATCAAACAAAGAACTACAAATAAGCAGCTTAATAATTCCTTAATCATGTTTAAAAAGCTTTAAACTCAAGAAGAAACAGAAAAGTTTAAAGGGATTTAGCAGAATAGCAAAGTGATAATGAACATTACAAACCAACAGGGTTTGCAGCATATCAGCTTCCAGACACATTCATGCCCTCCAAGATTTTCTTTCAAGTTAATACCCTACACAGCAAGATCAAGTAAGAAATATGAAATTTGCTGAAATTAAATGACCAAAAAATTTGGTTCAGCATCCAAGAGTTTAAGAATGCTGCACTGGGTGCCCTGAGGACCTGGTCCCCATTTACAATTCTCATTTAGGAGAATGAATTAAAAATAATGAAATTGGTAAAACTGAACCAGAATTACCAGGCTTCATCCCACTCCATCCCAGTAAATCATCCCCTTTGGGGGCCAAATTTCTCCCTAAGGTACAAGTACAGGACTACTGCAATTTGCAGTACATATTGACATATCAATTTAAGAGGGCACATGGGACCTAAGCCCCTGTTATAGCCCTAAAATGAAGAGCAGAGATAGAAGTATCCCATGATTAATTTATAACTCAATCTATGAGACTTAGACGTGTTCTCTAGACACCAGAATATGTCAAAGCCATCAGTCTCCACACATATTCTTAGTATGTAGTACAGAATAAGGAGGGCACTGACAGAGCATGCTTTTAGGTAGACTCTGAGGTTTGACAGTACTCAGAGTGATTGGAATCAGGCAAAATTAGAGTCCTCTTGGGACAGCTGTGACTGGTTTTCAGGTCAAAACATCTGTGGATGTGTGAAAAAGTCATCTTAGGATCAATCACAGACACAGAAAACTCTGATACACTGGTGTATAAAATGAACAGTAGCAAGTTGTTTTAAATTATAATCAATGAAAAGCACTTTATTACTTGTCCGTAATATAAAGTTCAGAGGGAACTGAGTTTTGTCACCATCTGAAGCATTCCACTCACTCACACAATGTTTTTTTTCTTAGAAGGAATTGTGATCAGTTTTCCAAAGATCAAAAACAAAAACAAAAATTCAGCTGCACATCCTGTTCCCCGGGTTGCTTCCAGTAGCTTTTGGAAGGACCTGGCACCATTTTCCAGATAATAACATACAATTATCCTGGGTTCAGCAGTAGCAGTCATTTTTCTCCTTCTCAGTAGCAGGTGCAGTACTGTGGTTTTGACTTTCAGCCTGGGAACAGCACTGATAACACCGATGCATTCAGTTACTGCTCAGTAGTGTTTACTCAGACCAAGGACTCTGAGCCTCATGCTCTGCCAGGGAGGAGGGGAACCCGGGAGGAAGCAGAGACAGAGCACCTGACCCAAACTGACCAAAGAGGTATTCCATACCACAGCACGTCATGGCCAG
>JAOEHX010062927.1:0-16614 GCA_025448015.1 Bolborhynchus lineola | reverse complement strand
CTGTTCCCAGGCTGAAAGTCAAAACCTCAGCACTGCACCAGCTACTAAGAAGGAGAAAAATGACTGCTACTGCTGAAGCCAGGACATGGCAGTGACCCACATTTGCTTATTAGTACTGGATTTTGTACTGGGAATAAAGAGATATTAAAATATTTTATTATCCAATGATAAATACTAAATTAATAGCCCAATTTACTACACAAGCATAACTACATTTTACCTTTGAGTCTGCTATCAAATTATAATGGGTTTAAATTTTGATACTGATATAAAACTAGAAAAACTGCAAATCGTTCTCACAATGAAAACATTGGAGATTCTCAGAATAAATTTAACAGGCCTAAGAGAATTCACTCATGTTTGAAGTTGGGGGTTTTGGTTTGGATTTTTGTTTAGGATTGTTTGCTTTAGTTTTTTTTTTGGGGTGATTTTTGTTTGGATTTTGTTATTGGGGCTTTTTTTTTTTTTATTTTAATTGAATGCAAATCTGTCACCATTGCAATACTGCCATTTGTGCAATAAACTGCAAATATGTTACTAGTCATGCAAGAAATTGTCTACCATAATGTATCTATCATACAAATTGGAACCAATTTTTTCCTCTGATGTTTCTGCAGTGCGAAAAAATCAATATTGAAATCAGTACAGAACCAGCTGTTGTTGATTATGTGAGTTTTTATGTTGCTAAAGCTGGATATTGCAGTATATCCCACAATAGCACCTCCATCTAATAAGATTCTAAGGGGCATATTATGAGTTTACAAGCATTCCTAATCAAAACAAAGTGGACCAGGTCAGGAGTAGCCATCAGCTGAATTCTTCAAACTCCTAAAAAGCTTTGCACAGATTATTACTGAATTTTTTCTTGCTCCAAATATAAGAGGGCATTTTGCTTTTGATCAAACTATGCTCGCCAGGAAGTAAACGCACCCTGGTTACTCTGAAACTATGCCCACATGGTCCACAAAAACTGTAAAAAATAAGCAGTTTTGTTAGTCTCTATGCTTAAACTCTTTGAGCATCTCTGTTTTTAAGGGAGGGAAGCAGCACATTCTTCATACCTTATAGTGGAAAAGACATTAGAAAAATGGAATGCAACCATCACATTCTTCTGGTGCATATGGGAAAAGGGCTCCTAAAAGAGGGAATTAACACACTTGCTAGTATCCCACACCAGCGATAGAGTGGCAATATGCATTATCTGTCTTCACTAATTATTATAATTTCTAGCTGTTTCAAGAAATGATCTGACTAGAAATTTACAAAAAAAAAATAATATTGTGGGTTGCTGTTAGAGGGCGATTATTAGCTGCTCAGCACTGCTCTCATGACTGCAGTTTTTAGCATCATCTTTTTTCACTTCAAACAAATGTCTTAATGAGAGGAGTACCTTCCCTTTCCTCATTAAAAGCAACTTCCAAAACCATTCTATTATTGCTCCCACAATACATCTTTCAGATCAGACATCATAAAAATTTCATCCTTTTCCCATTTACTACTTGCTGATGTAAAGATGTACAGCAGTGATTCCCTAATAGAGATATTAGGAAACCTGCAAAAACATCATTACAGTTACTGAGCAATTGATGCTTTATATACTGTTTTGAACAGCAAAAGACTGCAGCTTTTAGTTTTTCTATCAGTATATTTACTTTAGCAAAGAGCCATAATACATGTTTTAAATGTTCATAAATCAAAATGTAAACTAGTGCATGTAAACACTGCACTAGTTTCATAAATTTAAGGATGTTTACTGAAATATTTCTTGCAACCAGTAAAAAAAATTGGTATGTTTAAAAGTATCATCTTTCTACGAAAATTAAAGTTCTAAAACATGCTGCAAGAGGATAAAACCAGTGTGTGGGTCTGAGAAAAATATTCTAGATGTTACAAGGTTTTCTTTAGTATATAGTATATTATTATGGGTTTGAATTTTAAATAAAAACAGTTCCAGAATAGATATGGATTGTTTTCATTTTGAAAATACTAGAAACACCTATTCCAAAACACTTTAAAAATATTCCTAAGTCTTGCATTATAGATTTGTCAAAATGAATGTTCCCTTTCAAAAAATTCTATTCCTTTCTCAATGAAACACTTTGTGGATACATCTCTAACCAGGTTTACACCTCATCTTCTAACTATCACACTCAAGTATTTGAAACTTCTTTTCAAACAGGTTTCTAACTACCACACGAAAAAGAATGCTGGAAGTCTAATACCCAGGTGGACATTTTCTATCATTTCTCACACAGTGTAACAATCTGAAAGCAGGTTACTTTTTTCTTCCCATACTTGCAGAATGATCAATCACTGGAAGCCCAAAGGAGTTGGATCGCTTCCTTTAATAACAATGAACAGCATTTTATGCCACTGATAACAGATGGATGATATGTGAGGCAAGGGCCCACAGCACAAATGAAAGGTAGAAGAATTTGGTCTACTGGAATAACTGAAATACAACTCTACCTGGTAGTAAGAAAAATTAATATATTCTGGAGATCAACACAATTACAGGCTGTCTGGTGCCGCTGTAAAGAGACTTGTTTAAAAGCTGCCTATAAATCTGACTCCTTAGGTAAACAGTACCGCAAATAAGCTGAACAAAATGGTGGGAAAAGACCTAGCATGGCACAAAGGGACAAGTTCAGGGGCAAGTTTCAGAAGCTAGTGGCTTATAGGGCTTTTGCCTTAAAGCTTTTAAGAACAGCATATTAAAATGCATTTTCAGTCTCTCCAGCATGCCTGACTGTAAAACATTTTCTACATTTTCTTTCTGTTTTCATCACTGATCACAATTCTTTTACATATCACTTGGGCTGATTTACAACTAGTAATCATGCCATATCATGCCATAGAATGTAAGAACAGTATGATTTACACCAGCTAGAGATTAAGCGCTTACTCTTCAAAATAGCACAATTTTCTTCTCTATCATTCTCTTTCCATTTCCTGGGATTTTCCATATATTCTTCTATTATCTGGTGAACAGGAAACTTTCAAATGGATCCTAAACAGCAGAATTCATACTGCTGGATGTATTCTTCTTTGGGTTAAAATAATATTTGCATGGAAATGTCCTAGTTTTCTTGAAGCCTTTGCTGGAGTATTCTGCGAAACAGAGAAAGAAACTCACTAGTATTCAAAACTCCAGTGATGTTGCACATTAAAAAATTATATGTGCTGATCAATAAAGTGTGAAAGGGCTGATGAAACAGACTGCATTTTTCTGGGGCAGTAATTTTGCTCCATAAATTATTTATAAGGACTATGAAGCAGAAGCAAAAAAGTAGAAAGTGTACAGCTTATCTTATCACTCACAATCTTGCAAACAGCCACAATGAAACTATAATCATTAGCTACATGCTGGGACATCAAAGAACAATGTAATATTGTGGCATGTAAAAATGCATTCTAATATATTAAAGAAATTAGTCCCTGGTGAGTTTCTAAGTATCTGCTTCTTTCCTAAGAGAGCACAACCATTTTTGCTGACAAAATGAGACTTTCTTCAGAGCTGCCTTGCCAAAGCATCACAGATAAAGTTTAAAGTAAAATATAAAAGCTTAACTTTGCAGATTATTTCAGACTTGTGGTAGGCAAAGAGAGGTGAGCTAGAAAATTACTTCCCAGAAGTTGTGAAGCAAATGGCTATAGCTTTTAGGCTTATTATTTATATATAACGGAAACCATTACAGAGAACAAAATTAAAACAGTTTATCAGTATTTGGACTTGGTTTATATTTTTTTTCTAATAATTTGCTTATATAATTCATACAAGAAGGACGGCTGGAGACAGTACACAGACTGTACACTTCATATATTTCCTTCTTTGTTCTGGTATCTCTATTAAAAATTACAATCTGCCAAACTCTAAAGATACATCTAAAGTGCTTGGGTTGATTAAATTTTTTTATCCATACTGTTTGTGTTTCTTTTTTTTTTCCTCCTACAGTTCTCAGGTCAAAGCCTCCTAGATATGTATCTTGATTCTTGATATCAAGCTAAAGGGACTGCAGGGTATCCTAAATATAAACACACGCAGTACATATACATACTTATTTACATACAGAAATACAACTGGCTAGATGAACAAAAAGATCTGGTAATGTAACTGTATTGGCTTTACAGCTTGGAGTATTTTTCTATTGATTATTTCCAAATCAAGAAATCAAAATATCTTACATATGTGTATTAATTTTGACTAAAAGAAACCCTCAAAGTGTCAAAAATATTGAAACTTTCAGGCTTACTATTTTCTAGATATAATGCTTGAACTAATTAAAATGCTTGTGGTTTTGTAAGGATACCTACTATGTTTATTTAAATAAGCTGGCCCACGGAAAAGAAAGCTTTCATACTCCACACCAATGCTTCATTTTGGATCAAAGATACACATAAAGACTGTGTGTTTCCCTGCTTGAGTTTCAATTCACTAGATATGAAATTCAATTATTATGTTTCTACTACATGCCAAGGTAAAAGGTACAAAAAAAAAAAAAAAAAATGGAGAAACATGAAATAGCTCCAAATTTTATGGAGCCCAACTTAACAATTATTTGGATACTTTAAATTCGGAGCAATAAATGAACAAAGTATCAGAGTAATGTTTGCTGGAACAATATTACCTCTATGCCCTGTTCAGAGATTTGTCATGGTCATACATACTTACATGCGACTTACTGCAATAATCTCACTACAGACAGTAAATGAACCTAACCATAAAGAAAAGTCAAACAAAATCTTAAGCTGTTTGACTGAAAAGCTGGATAGACTGGAAAAAAAAATATTTTGCTTCCCTCACATTGCAGCATCACAAAATGCAAGCTCAAAAAAATCATGGTTTTGGTTCAAAATGGGTGAAAGGTAAAAGGAAAAATATTAGGTGAGTGTCCATCCTGGATTAAGGAGGGCACAGTTACAACTCAGCCTACAACTGCATCTGGCCATAGTCTGAACAGTAGGAAAGACATAAACCACAGAACTTTAAAGAACACGCTTAAACTCCTCTGTTATGAGCAGCAAGTGATTTCATCTCTCCACATCTCATTTTTAATATTGAATTTATCTAAGGGAAAATAAAGTACTAAGATAAAAAGCTGCCCAAACACTTGGGTCTCTTCCATTTGTATCATAGGAGACACAACACAAGAGTCATACTTTCCAGTCACTAGACTACAGGCTTTGCAACTGTGGCTGTTAGAGAGACAGATGCCCACATCTTGCAAAGATACCCCATTTAGAGACACTTGGGCTTCAAACAGGGTTTGAGCCTACAGCAGAAATATTCACAGAAGAAAGTGTAGCATTTGTTTTATTCTGTCATTTTCACTTCACCTCTTGCCTCACATTGCCAGTGAACTGCCTGTAATCAGAAGAGACTAATTAAGATCAGCTTGGAAGTACTAAGTGCAAGTGCTGCCCTACCCTGCTGAGCTGTAAAGTCAAGGAAAAGCTACCTAATTAGAAAAAAACACTGTTACTCCAAAAGAGTAAATTATCTTTAGAAACTTGAATTTTTCTTATTACCAGTTTTCCTTATTATTAGTTTTCACAACAACCTTTTATTCTTCTGGATGCTCAAATTTTCATTGTAGTCACCTCTTTCTATTGGCAAGGGCATAGTTTTGAAACACACCTCAGTGGAAATATAGCACTCAAAACTTGATTATAGCAACTGCTATGGAAAACTCTTCTCCAATATATTCTGCAAGCTCATCAATCAAATCTGAGACAAGAGTAATATCATGCTTAACCTTTCCTTTTCATTTATTTTGCAACACAGGCAATGTTTGCAGGAGAAGTCCCGGTGTTATTTCAACAGCAGCTGTCAGCCCAGGAACCAGGCAGATTTCTGCCAAAATGTACATGCTGATGCTGCTTTCTTTCTTCAAGATCCTTCTTGAAAAGTTGCTAAGAGTTGCTAATGAAGTTGCTAAGGTTTTCATTATGCATTGATATGCATGACAACAAAATTGGTCTCATGACAACTCAATGTCACAGCACATGAACACACCATAAATATTTCCAGTACGCTGAATCAGAAAAAAGGGATCTCATGAGAAATACATTTCCAAAGACAAGAGGAAATGACTCTAAAGTAGTCCCCAGTTAAGTTTCAAAAATAGGTACAATATTATAGAAAGCCACTGAAAAAAATGTAGCTATGAAAAACATGGGCTCATCCATCTTCAACAACAAAACGATCCTTATCATCTGCTAATAACCTGACAGGCTACACAACAAAAGCCAAACCATTCTTTTAGGTATATGACAAATCCAATAACTTTTAGCTGAACTAAGATAAATCTGTAAGAATAATACTGCTTCAAAAGACAATTTAGTACATACATCCACCAGTTACTTAGTTAAAATTTAAAACTTGCCCATTATTTTCTTATCTGCTACCAGGTTATCTCCTTATTTTGTTTGTTTGTGGGTTTTTTTGCTTCCATTCTTCAATTCTAAATAGATATCTAATATTCCTAGAAAAGTTTATGGGATGCGCCCCTACACCTTATAAAACCTAAATTACAGTATCCATATTTCACATGAGAATTCACATGACACAAGGCAGAACTACAAATACATGTTTTTAATCAGTGCTGTACCATTTGTTTTTCCTTCCAATCAATTAAACTTCACTAGTGCTGTGCCCCACTTGGTGTTTTGATTTCTGTCCTGTAATTTTCACCAAAGATCGTGAACCAGTTATTTCTAAAAAATGAGCAACATTTCCCACTGGGTACTGCTAAAATGCACAGAGACACATTTTAATTGCCTATGAATATTCAAAACCTCATTATTGTTACTAGTTTATAATTATCATATTCCCCTGACAAAAACATGCAGAACACAATAAAAAAAACAATCCATTAAAAATTTTGACATTCATGTTCAACAGTTTTCCAGGAGTTTTTATTAACTAGCAGGCTCTTTACTTTGACTATTAAAATCATTTCTGGAAGGCACTGTTTTTCCAGCTTTAGCGCAGTGTATTCCCTCTGTAAAAAAAGTTACAACAATCGCTATAGTCACTGACAGCATTGTATGGCACAGCATTCCTTACAAATCATCCAATATCATAAAAACATGTGCAGTTGTATGAAAATCCACTGTAAGACCTAGTTTATCTCCTGAAGCTGAGATCCACCCTTTAGAGTTCCTTGTGCCACCAGAGTTCAGATTCTGCAGATCTGTCCTGAAATACAGAATTATAGAGTAAGACAGAAAAAGAATTTACAAATGAGGGTGTATTTCAGGTCTCCTTGTGCATCTGAGATGCAGAGGATTTGACCATCAAAACCACTCTGAAACCTGATATTTAACATAGACTTTAACACAAGGGCTTTGATTGTTGCAGTTGACAATGTGTTGGTCAAGGCCAGCGTTCTGCCTGTATCTGAAGCAGTTTATTCCTCCAGCTTGTACTAAGTAAGGCATGCTGCAGGCATGGAGTAGAGGAAATAACTGTGGTAAACTTGGAAAATGAGGATCAAGTCTCATATTTAAGAATTCCACCCAGGGTACATTTTACTTAGGTCAGGCATCTGAAGACAGAGCTGCTGCAGGCAGGAGCATTATGGATATTTATCAAAATTTAGAAAACTAATGAATGTCTCAGGCAATTCCCTGTGATTGTTTCTAAACCCATGAAAGTTTCAAATGCTCTATTGCAAGTGAAAAAATAAAAAAAAAAAAAAAAAAAAAAAAAGGAGTTTCAAAACTTCAGAAGTTTGCTCTTTCAAGCAATTTGGCTCCTAGAATAGGAGTCACAAGGAAAAGATACAGGACTTCTCAGCAGCCTGCAGGATGCAATGGGACGTACTACAGGTACATACTACATTTCTAAGATAGCAATACAGAACATAATTACTGTCCAGGGATTCAGCAGAGATTTCAGTTAAACCTGATAATGATTTTACCTATAGTTCAGGAATTTGGATTTTTAGGAAAGGTTTATCTAGTTTCTTCCACACAGGCATATATTCTAGTTGTTATCTCTGGAGAAGCATATCATAGCTCAGTTACCTGAACCATTTAAGCAGATCTCTTATCTCAGATCACTCCTCTAAGATGAGTAATGACAGCACCATGCAATCTCATCATCAAATCCATTCTAATCTATTTTTGCACTTCACCTTGACAAAGTCTTAGCTATGCTATAAGTCAAGAATGCATTCATTCTTTCTTTTGTGGACTCTATTTGTGATATCTGTACAAACAGATTGCTTGGCATTACCTAGAGAGACAAGGAACGCAAAACATAAAAGATAAAGCAGAAAATGCAGAACAAACTTATAGCCGAATGCAGAGAAGATTGCACTACTGTGTTAAGAGGACTAATGGTACTTCATTGTGACACTGAGTTTTGGTCATAATAAGGATATGACTGACAGAGCAGTTGATATGTGACCCATTTTCTTTTGAATTATTCTGTCAGCTGCAGCTATACACAAACACAAGACATATCTTTCAGCTGATCTCAAGAGCTATTACTTCTCCAAAGAAATTAAGAGAAAACAAACATATCGGCCAAAGTACATCTGGAAGGATGACACTTTCTCAGTGGTCTCAAATCTATTGACTGATACATTGCCCAGTAGGCAAAATCTATGTAAGCTAATTACAGACTGGAACTAAAATAGAGGGGATTCACAGCTGCTTTAAAATATAGAAAGGAAGGAACAGGTTTGTTGTAGTAGATGCTCAGTACATCCTGCAGTGCAGTATGTTCTGGATTTATATTTCAACATGATTACTACTATTCACCAATAAGAGCAGTGGCGCTCTACAGATACCTGTCAACAACCAGTGAATACCAAATATTGATCATGCAAAAATAATGCAATACTATCCCTAAAATAGAAACATGAACTCTGGGGTCTGCCTATCCACCATAAGGGTTGCCAAGTATTCTCCTTTACATCTCTGCAGGGGTTACTGCCATGAAGTCACCACAGTCACTCCTGAAAATGCTACCTCAGACTCTATATTCCTTTCCCAAAAGTGCCATATCTGTCTTCCAGGACAGAGATATCACAATGCTTTCAGTCAGAGATATGGGATGGAAGATGTCACAGTTGTGGGAAAACTGGAGCATTTTCAGAGAAGTAAATCTTTACACGGTGTCCTATATTTTCAAAGACAGCCCTATGCCTACAGGTCCTCAATTTTGAAGAATATATTGAAAAAGCTTGTAAGCATGAATGCCCCTACTAAAATCCTGTTATTTTCTAAAACTGATATATTCTACATTAGCTAAGTGTTGAGGTGAAAACCTTGATGCCTGCACACTTTTGACTGTATCTTTTGTATTCAATAAGTTTTTATAGAGATCCTTATCTTTGAAGGAACATTCAGAAAAAAAAAGTATGTTGTGTTTACATTTTCCAGCAGAAGAATGTGGTTTGAAGGAAAATAAATTTAAAAAAATAAATAAGATAATGAAGAAAAATATGCTGGAGATATTTTACTTTACATATAGAACAACCCAGATGCCTCTACTGAAAACTTTAAATAGTTAAAAAACAGATTTCCCATTGCAAATGTTTTGCATTAGCCTTTTAAAGGGATAACTTGTCAGAAATGTATAAAATAATGCGGAAAAACCTAAGAGATCCTTTGGCTCTGTACAAGGGCAGGTAAAATGGCCCCTTGGCTACTAAAGTAGTCTAAAAGCTGTATCATTCTTGAACTGCACCAGAACTGTGAATGCCTAGTAATGCAGCAAAATCTATTTTTGACTGAATACCCAAACATACAGTTCTGGTACCTCTGTAATATATGTATACATGCACATGAGTCTGTGGGTGTGTATACACATATACACACATTTGTACCCCGAGACATACAGCTTGGTGGGTATTTTTGAGGATAATTTCTCTTGACACCTGAGGGGGTATTGGTCATCTATTTAACAAGAGTTAATTTTTGTAATAAAATGTCTAACAAAACTTTTTATTTTTATCTAATAAAAACTATTTTTGTAACAAAAATGTTATAATCTAGTAGGGGGCCAAAGCTGATAGGTGAGTTTTTTTTTTTTCTGTGGCACCTGATTGCTAAGGACCAGAAGATAAGAATACCAGTGTTTGAAAATGTGTTCCAGGTAATTCTCAGCATCTGATCTTATCACTGAATAAAATCACTGTTTCTGTTTGAGCACTTCCATTATTAGAAGTAAAACTGCAATAAGGAACTAGATAATCTTGGTACTGAACTGTGAGAAACGCTTCATTTGTGTTCCTAGGCAAACAGATGGTTTCCTAAATACAGTTTTGTTTTGTTTTCAGACTTCATTTTCAAAAAGTGTGATATTTATAAAAGGTCTTGATTATTATGTCAGCAAGTTTCTAGTACATCTCTTAGATAAAAGTATTGTACCTCAGCAGGATCTATGCATGCTTGCTTACCCAGAACACGTATTGCAACAACACAAAGTGCAAAATAATTGCAGCACAATGTACAATAAAACTTAAGGTGCATCGAAGCACATAACATTCAAGGAAAATATCACCAGGGGCAAACCGTGGCAATCACTCAATAAAAGGAGTTAGGTCTGCAACATAAGAAATGGAATAAACTGTGTATATTATTCCACTGCAGAACTTGGAATTTCAGCTGCAAAATGTGAGATAGGAGTAATGAGTAGAAATGGTATTTCTATTCCACTGAAACTGAATTGTTCCAAAAGGAAATTAAGTTCACAATTTGGAAATGCTAGACATGGTTAAAGCAATATTTCTAGGATCTAAATTAGGATGCATAAGTTCAAGCAGTTTTCCCTGTAGTCTAGGTTTAGATATAAATCAGACTGTGGACATTATTTCCAGTCCAATAAGGTGGATCAAACTATGCCAGAATAATAAACTGCCTAATGAAAAAGGATGCAGAGTCAGACAATGATCCATATTTAGCACTGATAAATTAGAGGATGATACCAATGAAGCATGAATTAACACCTGAGGCATTTTATTTAAAAGAAAATTGAAAATTATAATCTTTGTATTGTTAAAAACAGATGGTAGAGCAAGTGAACACAGAAATATAAAGAAGCAGGTAAGGCAAAAGGAACAAGAAAGCCCCTGTAAAAGACAGAACCAAAATACTAATTTATTTTGTCATTTCAGCTGAATTATACTAAAGAAGAGTCAGACAAACTGTCTCCTATTTCCTGAAGGAAAACAAAGAAAGGAACTCAGAGAGCAGTTTTTCCTAAAAAGATTTTTGGGCAGCAGCAATCACAGTAGAGGAGAGGCAGAGCTGAGGTCCTCTTCTTGTGTCAGTAACATTCAAAGAGAAATCTGAAGTTATAAAGTATGACTAAGTTTAAAACCCAAGAGGCAGAATAGTTAATAGAACCTTGAAGAGAATTCATTTTTATTTTTTAACATGGTTAGGAAAAGATGGCAAACTACTTTGAAGAGGCTACACCATCATATGGATAGTAGGTAATAGAATAATGAGCAAAGCCCTCTATAAGCTCTATAAGATACAGGTAAGATCAAAGATCTTACCTATATCTTAGTAAAGAAATTATAGGACATTTGTTTATGTGTTGCATAATTTAAGCCTTTTGTAGTCCTTGTTGGATTTCTTTTTCCCAGGACTAGAACAAAGTACTCTTCCACTTATTTCTCTAGGACCTAACTGAACCCAAATCTACTGTGAAACAGGATCTCTTTTTATTTTTTTCTGGGGACTGTCAGATCACTACTTCTATCAGACATCTGTGTATGCCGTTATTTTAGTTATGTAGTTTTCTTGCATGTCAGCTCCTTTACTTAAAGAGGTTCCTGCCAACATTCATCCATCAGACAGCTCCACAACATCTGCCCTTTCTATAAGCCATTTCTGAGTTAGTACAAACATAATGACACTTGTAGTGACAATTACATTTTCTGTTATTTAGCTACTTTCTCTTTTATAAGGCAATACATCTCATTAAGTGCTCCTTGAGCAATCAATTGATTCATTAACTAGTAATAAATGCTTTTTAAATGCAAATTAAATACTGAACACATCTATTTAAAATGTTACCAATATTTTACATGCACTGAAGTACATGATTTTTATTTCTGTGCTATACGTAAGCCTACATTTAAAATAAAAGTTTGCTACAGAAATATGCTGGGGGGTTATTGACCACAGAGTCTTCATTACTGGTCTCAAAGATTAAAGAAAATGGCTGTGTAAAGCCCAAGCTCCCTTCCTAAGTGAATAAAAAAAAAGCTCTGAGTGAAGCACTTCACACTTTGACACCTGGAGTATAACCAAAATTTCATGTTTTGTGCAAGTCATGTTGCAAGGACCACTGCTTCCATTTATTAGAGTGGCAGTTTCGGGAGCTGCTAGCACCCTGCCTGGGGGAGGATCCTTTTATTTAAAACCTGAAAGCCTGAATATCAGGAGGAATCTGCAACACCCAACAGAAAATGACACCTCTGTAAATGGTGCAGCAGGGTCCACTGTAGTGGGCTTCATATGGGATTTGGGGGCTCCCCTCTCTCAACCACAACCCCAGAGAGCACTACGCAGAAGACAGCTGTGCAGGAGATGTATTGTCTTCACTAAGACATGATCCTTACCCACAGGACTCAAATCCTGTGAAAATCTGTCACATGATTGATTCTGACCAAAAAAGTAAATGCAGCAGGAAGACATAGTTGTACGGGGAACACAAATAAAGACTAAAGAGTGTACGTTTGTCCCTGTCCATGGCAGGGGGGCTGGAACTAGATGATCTTAAGGTCCTTTCCAACCCTAACTATTCTATGATTCTATGATTTTATGTTAACATACTATCTGGACTTAACCTGTAGGAATGAGAAATACTGACTAGATGCATTTCTTGATGTTGCAAAGATATTGGTCATCTAACACAGTTTGACACACCCTCTAAAAATAATTCCACTAAAACAATAAAAAAAACAAAAACAACAATCAGTCTCAGTAGAGCAACTGAGAAAGTGTAAATGGAAGGTAGATCCTTATTGCAGTTGCACAGGTTTAAGATGTCTCAGTTGTTCCAGCTCCCAGATACAGAGTATGAGATCAGGGCTCTGTTAAAACTGATCCTAGCACTAACACACTGTCAACTGAGTAATGTACTATCTTCATTTTTTGTGACACTGATCTAATCAACATTCTCGTTTTATTTTAGCTTTTGGCTGAAGCAGAGCCGACATCTGTGGACCTTTCATGGGACTCCCCATCTTCTAAGAATGGAAATCTAAGAAAATATCAGACCTAAGGAACTTTTGCGCATTAATTTCTGTAATTCAGTGTCCACGGAGCTAACAGAAAACAAGGGCAATGAACTGTAAATGTGAAGTACAACACTGTCCCACCACAAAGGATCCACACGTTTCCTGGCCTGAGATAAGAGGTTATCAAAGGTTAATCAATTAGTGTAACCATTTAAAAAGTTTAAAAAGCTTCAAATTAGAACTGTTGAAATGAGTCATATAGGATTTACATGAATAATTTCTTTCCTACCAGTGACCTCATATATATTTTTACAATTATGGTTTCATGTTTCTTGGTTACTGCTTAGATTTTCAAATGGTACACATTAAGTGAATTATTTACATTTTTTTAGCAGTTATTAATACTTTTGTTATGAGCAACTGTTTGCATGAATTGGCCTGCTCTGTTTTGAATTAAGGTTCTCCATGGCCTGTGCCTAAAGATGACGTCTTCAGACATTTCAGGGGGACTCACTGGGAAAATGACACCACCTTTATGTAACTAATACAGATAATTATCTGCCTTGGAGGCCTGTGATTTCATCATCTCATTTAAGCAGATTATTGACCTGTTTGCCCTGACACTGCAAAAAAACCAACCAGACTGTTAATGCAGAGGAAAGAAAAGAAAACCAAACACAAAACACACACACATACACAAAAAAAACACCCAAATACAACAAAAAAACCCAAACAAAACTTCCCATCTTCAAAAACACATCTGATGTGTCACTTCCTGAACAAAGTGCTGGCTTCAGCAGCAGCACTGCTGAACCATTTCCTGACTACAAAGACAAAGGCAGACAGGGAACAGGTGAGTAGGAGATGTGAATTTTTCTTTTATCACTTTTAAGTACAAAAATGTAATATCTATAGAACTCTCTAGCCTGCTGCTTAATAAAGACATGTTGTGTCTATGAGTATACAGGAAACAATTTATTCAGCGCAGAAAGGAATAGAAAACATTGCAGGACTTCCTAATAAATTTGTTGCTACTTCCCAGCAGATCTGGAGCAGGGGCAAAGTATTGCTACAGAACACTGATGCGGAAAAACACTAAAACACTGGCAGACTCCCAGTTCACAAATTCTCTGAATTAGTCTGGACAGTGCTGGCACATCTGGAGCATTTAGAATTTACTCTGGAAGTTACACTTTTATATCCAGATCATGTTAGTGTACTTATTAGGATGTACTTAGCATGTCTCAATGAGAGTCAAGTCAGTGTTTAAAGCTGAATTACAAAACAAAGAAACAAAACCAAACCAAGCCAAACAAACAAAAAACACATGGGAAAGGACTATGCATTTAGAACAATAAAAAGTGAATTTTATATTCAGTCTTAGGCCAACACCAGTTCTTTGTGCTATTCTTATCAATAAATAAAAGTAAGTATGTTAAACCAGCTTTAGAATCTGGAGGCTGAGAGTGTCCCCTGGATATATGTCTTTAAAATAAGCTTAATACCACTGACAGTGATAGATGGAAGAAACAGTAGATCTCTCAACTCAGTGATTTCATTTGCCTGTATTTTTCCTTCCAACTGCTCTGCATCTACTGTGTGGCATCACATACAGACCTGTCTTTCCTCACGTGTTATAGAAAAACAAATATCAACCCACAACTACCCAACCCTGAACTAACATTGACTTCATTGAAGGAGCGTACTCCCAATATCAATGGGAGTTCAGTGCTCCAGTGGCTCCTTTCCCTTTTCTGCCCTGTGAACTCTGAAAGGAATGCATCACCCATAGTGACTGCAATTGATACAAAGACTTCAGCTGCTATAATTTTCCATGACAGCACACTTCCCCACTGCCTGGAAATTTGAAGGGATATGTTAATACTGAATTCCTCATAGAAATGCAGGATCATTAACTGCATAAAATGAAATGCCAAAGGATTCTCTAGGTCTACACAGGAAGAAAACAGGATTAGAAGCTGCAAGGCAATAAAAAGAGGGTACAAATATTGGTAGATTACATTTCCCAAAGTTTATAGTTTTCCTAAATTATCACTATTACCTCAACTGCTACTATTTCACTGGTTCTGTCGTTACTGCAGCATCTGATGTAGAATAGGTAGCATGATCTTCAGAGACATGTTTAGTGCATTCCCACTTGCTTTTTCTAAACTCCCCTCCAGAATCAAGATAATTTTGAGGGTAGTGACTATATTCTGGTCTATTTTCACTACTTCCTTCCTAAGCCCTTAAGTGTTAGGTTATAAAAAAAATCCTGCAGGTAACATTCAGATAAGTTATAGAAACACAACATTGTATTTATTACTGTAATTATGAAAACATGGAGTTGTATTTATTACTCTAATTATATTATTTTAATGACTTGAGTGGCCATTAGAATTAAAAATCATCTTGTACTTATGGGAGAAAACTGCTGATATTAGTCAGAAAACAAAAGGATGATCTCATAAAGTGGGTTAAATTACCATCCTTAACTTTGAATTAGCTTTATTCTTCACTGCTCTGATGTTTCTGCATGCAGATGTTTTTGCATTTACCTATAGCAGGAGTGCGTATTCTAATTGTTTTACTATTAACACGTACTATATTTTTCAGTAAATTAGTTTATAATATCATCCATGTTTTCCTTCATTTTAATTTTGCTAACATCACATAATCAGTTTCTAGTCCAGAGATCAGAGACATCATATTACATGTTGGACAAATTACCCAAAACAAAATAACCAAGAGGGAGAAGCAGACTCCAAGAGCTGCAAATGCTTTTGTCATGAAGCCTGCGCTTATCTATTTTTTGTCACATTATTTTGTCTACCTTTTCCGGAGTAAATTTCTTTGCAAAAGCTAATGAATGTGTTTGCCATTATTAATATAAAACAATGGACTTCATTTACCAAGACAAATTAATGTCTGCTACAGGACTGAAGAGGGAGCTATTGACTAAGAATGGTTTGAATATATCGGCGACAACAAAGATATGCTCACCTTCTTAGCTGTTAACACAGTCTATGATGTTACTGATATGTAATGAAACACTTAATGATCCTGTAGTTCTATTAAATGTAAGACTGACATTCATGGAGTCAGACACCTTATTTGTAATGATTCTTGGTAAAGCCATGTTCACACAGGTCAAAATATAGTTTAATTTTATGACTGGTTTAAGCTATTCAGTCCTGTTCAGCACAGATAATGATGAACGTAATTTGTGCAAATCTCTGAGTAAAATAAAAGTGCTTTCTAAACTTTAAGGCATATTTAAAACACATTGAGAAGATAATGTTTCTCTTAGCATTCACTAAGCAACAACAAATCTTGAAACAGTTGTTTGTTGCACTTCAGACTGGTTTTGATGTGCAGTGTGGGAAGATCTGGTTGTTGCCAC
>JAOEHX010062924.1:41806-63846 GCA_025448015.1 Bolborhynchus lineola | reverse complement strand
AATAACCCATAATAGTATATCACACTGAACCAAATTCAGATTTCACAGGTTCTGGGGCTGCTTCTAATAGGATATGCTATAAAGTGTGTAAAACTTGAGATGAATTGACATGTCAGCTTCAGGGGAAAATTCACCAAGTTTGCTGGGTCCCATTCAGTTAATGTGTGTATGTGTGTGAGCACAGCAGGAGAGATGAGGGGAATGGGAAATATCATAACATGCTTTCTTCATGCTCTTGGTACGGTTTTATGGTTATTTTGGTGTGTAGTCCAAAGACTACTAAAATGGGGCAGGACTGGGTATCTAGGTACTACTGTTGTGGATTCTGTATTAAAATAAGCGGTTTTCAAGCAAAGTGAAAAGTGAGGTATGCCTTATTTCTCCTACTTGGCAGAGTGGTTGTGAGTTGTTCCCATTCCTGTTGGAGGCTGCTCTTCACTACTATCCTCAAGGCAGCACCATGTAGCCACTGGAGCACATACTGCAGTCTGCACCTTAGAGGTGGCACCTTGAGACTCCTTGGAAAGTTGGTTGGAGAAAAGAGCTTCTGGTGTATCAACAGTGCTTTTCTGCCACAGAAAAAGGCTGTTACTTTTGGACTATATGTGTCTGCTGACTTCTTTTTCCTTTTCACTTACAGTGTATAGTCCAGGTTGTGATGCAACATTAAAGCAAAAGGAGGATAATGTTAAGACTCTTTGCTTTCTCAGTCTTAGCTATTTAAAAATACTCTCCTAGTTGTGACCTTCTAAGGCATCCTGTGCTGACTGCTGGCTGTATGGAAAGTGGTAGGGGGCTGCCCATGTTCTCACAGAGCAGTGATACAGCTGATGAGCCCAGGTGTGGTGTTGATTGTGAGGGAGAGGAGGTCAGCTGCTCCACAGAGATGGAGAGGGAGAGCAGCCCCTGTTGGAAGCAATAAGAGATGGGAAAGCATGGAAGTTGTTGGCTGAAGATGTACCTCTGTTACCTACCAATCATATTGGCTACTTCAGACAGATGTGTCATCCCAATAGGGTTCATAGTTACACAAAGCAACAGTAGCAGAAATGGCCTGTTGTGACCACAGGTAGTCACCCACATGTGAGATGGCTTTTGTTAGACCAGTGCAAGTAAGGTTTCACCAGCACATTGAGGTTGTGCCCAGTGGCCAAGCACCTAGAGTGCAGGTTTGATCTAACAGAGGAAAGCAGATCCTGAACTAGGACCACACTGGTAGGAGACTGGAAGAGAGTCAAGATATCTGAGAAATGGGGGGGGAAAATAATGCTGACTCATCCTGTTTGTTGCAAATAATAGATGCAATGCATTTGATATCCATATTCATGAATTGCCTACCAAGAGCTGGTGGGGATTTTAAAAATGTCTTTGTCCATAAAAGAGTGGACTGTTTGTCCACAAAAACAAAAGACTTTCACACCTGCTGTGTATGAATGTCTGGATCTTGAGTAGATATCCAATTCTAGTGCTGGTTTTCATCATAGAGCAGAATCACATTCCCTTAAAAAAGGTTGTAGTGATTACAGGTGTAGCCTCCTTTTTCTAACTATTTCTTCCTGCCTGCTACAGCAGCTGGAATGGCCTATAACCCGGTGTGCTTTTCTGTCATTACAGCAGAAAGCCCAGTGGCTTCATGGCCAGCCTTCATGGGGCTGGGCTGAAGCCACTTGCCTGGTTTATGCAGGAAGCCGCTAAAGGATACCCACCAGTTCTGATCTGCTGAATCCCTGGGAGGGACAGCAGCTTTGCAGAGACAGGAAGAGCAATCAGTTATGTTTCTGTGGTTAGACTTCCTAAAGCCCATCTGTTAATAACCCTAAGCAGTGCTGTCTTGCAGTGACGGGGCTGAGGTGTGTGCTGTCATTCCACTTGGATGACTCAAGTACGGGAAAGATAACAAACAATGTAGAGGAAAAAAGGAGGGGAAGTGTTAAGTTATCCCATTGCTGCCACTGTTTGCTTGTTTCTTTGAATGTCCTGAGAAGTGTTTAAAGAAAGTCAGCATTATACTTTGAAAGAAGATTTATGTTATGTTTCAGTGCTAATGAGTTGTCCTTATGTTTTATGAATTCCCTTTCTGTTGAGTTGTTTGCTCATCAACTCTCTTGTGTGAACAAAGGAAGACATTTCAAAACGGCCCAGAGAGATCTTTATAGGCATTGGTTATTCATGCTCTTGCCTTCTTGCTCAGCACCTGCCAGTGGATGAAAACTCACTCTCCTGAATATTGGTGATTAAGGAATGAGAAGTGAAGCAATTCTCTTTCAATTTTTGAAGTGCTTGCACTCTGGTGAGTGGCTACAAATGAATGGGATTAGGGACAGACCTGTAATCAGCATGATAGATATGGTTATTTAAGGAGATGATGAACAAGGGCAGGTTTTGGAGAAATTTATAGGGAAAATACCAGAAGAAAAGAAACAAGCAATATATTGCTATAGGCAGGGAGGGCAGGGACAAAGAAACCAATTTTATCTCCATTTCAGGCGTCCATACATTCCTGGAAGAGCACACAAATATTAATTTGCCCTCCCAACAGAATTCTTTCCACAGCTGTCAGCTCTGGTGTCATACTGCACAGAACTAATTTTCTATGAATCTGTTTACTACTATGGCTAGAAAGCAAACCTTTTGCAGTAAGTTCTTCCATACTTGAAATGATAATTAACAAATTAGTATTTTAAGTTCTATGCATCTGTGATTACTGTTCTCCATGCAAACTCTACTCTCTTTGAGCTGTTTCAAAAGGTAGGGTATGCTTATGTTGGTACAAGCACATATTTTCTAATGTGATAATCTTAAGGAGAGAAATCAATTCATTGTTCTCTAAATAAATGTTTTGCTTGTTAAGGGGAGGCTTTTAGAGTGCTTGGTTAGCTTAGTCCAAGGTGTGTAGAAAGTAAACATTCCTCAAAAAGAATGTCTCACAACAGGTAGTGCTTGCAGATTCTCTGCAGGATAGGAAATACTCAAGAATTCATCTGCTTATCTCTTTTCTTATGTCCAGAGCCTTCTAACGAACAGGAGCTATGCAGATCACCTGCAGTTCAGGTTGTTCTCCTCAGTGTTCTTATACATTGCCCTGAACTACACTTAAAACCTGTGGCTAGCTGTGATGGCAAAAGTTAACTGGCAGAGCCCCTTAACTGAGGAGTCAATTTATGCCAGAAAAAAGTCCTTTGAATCTGTTCCTTAACTGAAGTAAATAATGGCAGTTTATTCATGGACTTGGGGCATTTATAGTAGGGCTTTTGTCACTATAGGGAGCATAAATGTGAAGTGCTATAGAAATGGTACCCATCACTGATTCATCTTACACTCTTGAAGTGGTTTTCAAAGTCCATATGTACTCCATGTTGCACTGTGTGTGCTAGATCTTTTTCACCCATAAAGTGGTGAATTCAGAGTGATCTTTTTAACTTGCTGACAGTAGATGCTCTTAAAGTGTTTAGCCCTTGCTTAAAAATACTTGGGCTTCATTCAGTACTGACTGACAGGCTAATTTTATGGGAGGTTGAAGCAATTCGGCATATAGTTGCCATCAGAACTTCAAGTATTCTAGTTAGACAAAACCATTTAGGGACATTAGTGCAATGTTTGGGGTTGTTTTAACAAGATTTAAAAATAAAGGTGATTTTTTAAAAAAATGGAAACCACTTCAGAGAAACGAGATCCTCTGACTCGTGTATCTAGGAGGGAAAGTGTCCAAGTGCTGAGAATCCTAAGATTATTTTCTCCTAGGTGCCATGTTAACCTTATGTAATTTGTAGAACCTAATGAAGCAAATGAGGAGAGCAACCTTGAAAAGGTTTTGCTGGCAATGCAATCTCAGGAAAAAATCGAAAGGAAAACATGCAAAGGACCTGGGAAAAGAAGATGGATCTATTAACTAGTAAATTGGTATCAATTGATCAAAATATCAGAGAAGTGACACTAACACTTAAAAGCAAGGATGAAAAAATTGCAGTCGTGGCTTCAGAGCTCAGCACTTACAGGTGTGCTTCATGCAGTGGCTGATATAAAATTGTGGGATTTTATTAATTGTGAATATTATACAAGAACCTTAATAAATCAGGGGTTTGAGGATTGCTGCTGAAGCTGGGAAGGGCAGGTCCAATTTTGTGCACAAGTAATGAATTAAGATGTGGTTTGAGAATTTTCTCCAAAGAAATTCAATTGTGATGTCAGCAGCTCATGTGCACTCTTCAACAAATGCCTCCCTTTCCTCCTGGACATCAAGTGGCCCACTGGGAAGTGGAGACAGTCTGCATAGCACACATTCTTATCCAACCGTGTTGAAGTGAAATACACTCTGGATTGGAAGATCCAGGGAGAGTTCCCAAGCTTTGCTGATGCACGTTTCGTATCAGCCAAAGACTGATGTTTCAGGTGTAAATTGGGTGGATTTTCTTCTATTTGTTTTGGACTTGGCTGATCCTTTCTGCTTTGTTGGGTTTGGGGACTTTATTCTCTTACTATCTCTTTCCAAGAGTTTTTAACTGATTTTAGATGTACTAAAAGATTTCCGTGTGGTAGAAAGCATGTCTCAGTGTCAAGAAAAGAACGTGTTTACATACAGTGGCAGTATCGTAGTTATGACTTAAATACTACTTTAGCTAGTGAAAGCATAAGACTAATACAAGCCTTTTGGAAGACTGTGGGGTTTTTTTTGTCAGATAAAAGGACATTAATCAGGATCCTCCACGGGTGTAGGCATAGGTAACTGCTCTGTGCAGTCTAACAGTTAACTGTGCATCGTTAGATGATTCTTTTTCTGAACTTGGGGCTTAGCACCTGCATCTCAAGCTATTTAGCTGCTCCACCTTGTGGACAGAGATCCTGCAGTTCTGCAGAAACTGGTCTTCAGGCAAAACAAAACCTACAAAAGTATAGACCCAAGACCTGCGCCGAGGGAGCTTTTGTACTTATTAACAGAATATGAGATGCTTCTTGCTTCCTCGTAAAATCATGCTCTGGCTTGGTTTTCATTTCAGTGGGGTGGATTCTGTCTGCTTTGTACATCTTCATAAATTAAGAACCCTCAAGAATTTGCTTTTTTGAGCCTCTCTTGAAACAAGGAGAAGTATAATTTAAAGCCACTGAAATATTTGTTCTTTGTCATGGTTTAAGCCCAGCCAGCAACCTAGAACCACCCAGCCACTCGCTCACTCCCCCCTTTCCTCCCCCTGCTCCTGGAGTGATGGGGAGAAGAATCAAAAGAGTGTAACTCCCGCGGGTTGAGATAAGAGCAATCCAGTAGCTAAGGTGTAACACAAACCACTGCTGCTACCACCAATAATAATAATGACGAGGGAAATAACAAAGGAAGAGAATACAACTGCTCACCACCTGCTGATAAATACCCACCCCGACCCAAGCAGTGATCTAACCCTTCCAGGTACCTGCCCCCTGTTTATGTAGAGGGCATGATGTGCTTTGGTATGGAATACCCCCTTGGTCAGTTTGGGTCAGGTGTCCTGTCTCTGCTTCCTCCCAGCTTCCCCTCCTCCCTGGCAGAGCAGAGACTCAGAAAGTCCTTGGTCAGAGTAAACATTACTGAGCAGCAACTGAAAACATCGGTGTTATCAGTGCTGTTCCCAGACTGAAAGTCAAAACCGCAGCACTGCACCAGCTACTAAGAAGGAGAAAAATGACTGCTACTGCTGAACTCAGGACAGTTTTCTAAAGCATTTAGCCGTACAGCTGGGACTTTGTAACTGCATGGCATCTGGGCCTCAGACATCCTCCCTGGCCAGACCCAATAAGATGCTGGAAAGAGTTCCTGTAGTTCTCCACGCTGTTCCTGAGAGTTTAGCTGTATGGTGGAGTAGCGGGTCAATGTCCCAGTTCTAGTCAGGCGGAGGAGGGTTGATCCACATCCCGTTGGGAAGCCAGTTGTATTTGTTGTTTGTGCAATACCCTCTGTGGATGTGGAAGAACTGTTTCAACCTGACATTTCCAGAACTCAGAATATTTGTTCATTCTCTATCTGAACGAAAACCATGACATTTCTGAAGTGATTTTGTGACTTTGTGAGCAGTTCTGTCATAAGCATTATGGAGAGACTGTCAGGGCTGGTTAGCTTTTGGTTAAAATCTTGTTCAGTGCTGATAGAATGTGATAATGTGGTCTGTTTTTTCCACATAACCAAATCTTAGTCCTCTGGTGGTGGACCACTGTTGAAGTTGCAGGCTAGATCTGCTGCTTGCAGTGTGCAGGTAACTATGCTTTTGGTCTCTGTCATCTCTGTGATGAGGCCCACTATTCCGTCCATCTTTGTTGCTGGTGTCAGGATCTGACTCTGTTGAATACATTACATGGTTGGGGCTGGGTGTTCCTGGTGCTGATGTGAGGTGGTGGTTGTTTCTCTGCTGCGATCCTCTTCCCTGTCTCCTTTCTGCCCCTCTTGATGCAAATGCACCTGCTTATAGGTAGCCTTGTCATTTAAGAAGCTAAAATAAAACCACAGTTTCTGACCTTGATCAGAAACTGAATGTCTTGGACAGCTTGCTTGTGGAAAATTTCTACTCCAAAAGTAAAAGTAAAACACTGATTCCTAAATACTGGAATTGTTTTCTTGCCTGCTGTATGCTGGTGTGCTACCATGGCTAGTGCAGCCACAACTACAACCATTTAAATTGTATAGCAAGTACAATAGAGCATCGTGTACCAAAGTCTTTGATTACTGCTGCAGCAATGGAGGAGGAAGTATGAAATTATTCCTTGTGCAGAGTAAATGGGTAGAAAATGGAGTAATAGTACAGTTTTGAAAAAGAAAGTGCTTTAGTGCAGTACCTAACTGTTCCTTGCTCTTGCATTGGGGGGTACATGACAGCTCCTCAATGCTGAATTAGTATCTGATATGTATACAAGCCAGAGCAGACTATAAAAGTTGCTGATAATTATTTGCTAGGGCCAGTCTTCCATATATTTTCCTTTGCCCTTTATGGTTTCCATATGAATTTAGACACAGTGCTTCAGTGCAATCTTGGATCATTTTTCATTAAAACCGAAAACTAGCCCACAAAAAAAGCCCCAAACAGGATATAGTTCTTCCTTGCCTCTGCCTTAGTGACTGAATATGCACGCACGGTTACATCCTTCCAATAAAGGAAGCACAGCTTTGACAGAGCAATTAATTTTACTGATTTCCTTTTCATTTTTTTGAAAGAGTGTATTTATAAATGGGACTTGAAAGCATTGAAAAAATCTTCACTGGTTTAATAGAAGCAGGGAAGTATTTCAAAATAGAATAATGGTTCTTCTTCCTGGGAAGAAGACATTCAGAAACTTTGTGTTGCATATGATTTTAATAGCAAAATTTACATGGTAAAAGAATTATGTCAGGCACTTTTTTACTGAGAAATAGCATTCACAATATAGCAAGGTAAGTATTTGCAAGTATGTAAAGGAAAATTACCATCCCCAAAACAAGAGGAGAGGAAACTTATCGCAGTATTTCCAGGGGTGAGCTCATGTGCGTATAGGTATTTTCTAAACTGGATTTTTGATCTGTCACATCCTAGAGCTCTCTCTGTATCTGTCTGTGTTTTTCTGTGCTATCAGTTGCCATGATAGGGTTCTTTTTATAAAGTCAGAGCAGAGCTGAAGACACCCAAAAAGCTGTTACTTGGGCAATGCTAGCTGGAGGAATTAATGGGTTGGCAAGACTTGGGAATAAAGAATACTGATCTTCAGTCTGCAGGGTCATCTCATTTATGTGGACCTCTCCTCTTGCCAGCAACTGTTCCTAGTTTCTGTTTAGAGATCTCATTCTGTAGGGCAAAATCTGCTTTTCACTTGTGGGCATTTCTCGTGGGATGTCTATTCCAGAAAAGATGCATCAATATCCCAGAAATACAGCTAGTAATTGTCAAAAACATCCTGTTTAACACAGTGCCATGATAAAGTGACAGGTAATGTACCCAAGTTTCCATTTTTTGTGGACTAATTCATCTCTCTTCTAATTAATGGAAAAAAGAGGCAAGAACTTCAAAACAGAGACAAGAAGAACATCTGATTAAATTTCCTGGAGGGGGAAGGAAATGCATGGAGTTACAGAAAAGGACTTGGAGGTTATCTCTGAGCATCGACCATATCGAGCCTTCCAGCCAGCTTTCCCATTCCCACTGTGTGTTGACAAACCTTTGTGTACAGCTCTCCTTCCAGCGGCCTGTTCCCAGCTCCCTGCTGTACTTTCATCCTCCCAAAAGCAGAAGGAGCTGAAGACAAATGGGGGTCCATGCAGGAAACCTCTCAGTGCTTGCAGAGCTGCTAAACCACCTTCAAGAGAATGATTTTTGGAGAAAAAGCTATAGTTCAAGAAAAGGCATCCCACAACATTGTGTCCACTTCCCTTTCTGTGACCCTGCCAATAATGTGTTTTAAGAGTTTCCTTCATGACACCGGAGAAATGATCATGGTTCCAGGCTAGAGTACTTTACTTGGTAAAGTGTCCTCCTTACAGCCGTGAGTGTTGATGTATTGCATCTGGTCTGAAAATAAGGATGTAAATACGAGCCATATTTTTGCATGAGCAATGGTGTGTGTTATTGGTGACTGTTTTAGAAAATGAAAAATCTGTTTGTAATAAGAATTGTAATAGGTTTGTTATAGCTCTGATGGCCTAAGAATTTAAATAGGTGAAGTTTGGGGAAAGAAAGGCAACAGCATCCATTACACCATCTGACACAGAGAGATGTGTTTTGGATCATGTGAGTCCATCTTGAGGCCAGCTATAACAGCAGTCACAAATCAGATCTGTTCTTAATTTTCTCCGTGTGACTCTGATTTTTAGCCTGGGATGCTAATGGGTGGTTTGGTTTTGTTTTGTTTTCCCCCAGGAGGGTAATAAATGCACAGCAGCTATCTTGGTCTAAAATGCAAGGGAGGACAAGTTCTCAACAGAATTTTACTAATGGATAGGGAGGCAGGGTCAGTGTCATGCTCTTTTGTTGTGGTTCAGCTTTTGGTAAAACCATAAGGCTCTATTTGAAAGTGGATTTTAGAGCAGGAAAGTGAATGTTTGTTCATTATCTCAGGGCTGTGTGTAGGAAAAAAAAAAAAACAACCAAATTCAAAGCAACCAAGTGTCTGGTGATATGTCTCCCCATTCCGCAAATTGGGGCATTATGCAGTGGTTGTGTTTCAAAAGTGCCTGAAAGGTTGTCCTTTATTCAGGATCAACCTTGACTGAGTGGACTTCTTATTCAAGGGAGGTTCTTAATTTACAGCTAGAAGACACTTTTATACCATATCATATTGTTCTTTTTCGTTATTGTGGTGACTGCTCAGAATATTTGTGTCATCAAGCTGCAATCAATATTCCCTGTTGGATATGTTAGAGAAGTCAAGACAAAAACGTATTTTTGTGAATGCCTTGAGGCTGTGGCTATTACAGTTGTCACTAGCTTGAAGTTACAGTAAAACCAATGTGCCCTTGTTGGTATTATTAATGGTTGGAAGCAGGGAAACAAGTGATGGGAAATGAGCTCAGTCTCTGTGCAGGCAGACTTTTAAAATAGGAGACAAAGAAGGATTTGTGGAAACAAAAAATAGGAAAGCAAATGTCAAAAGGTGAATATTTTCTCTTGTATTACCCCTTGCTGTGGTTGGAATGTGAGCAGTGTTATAACAATAACCTCAACAGGTATTCCTCCAGACTTCCAAGACAGTTTCACTGACCATGATCAAAACAGTATCTCTAGTGAAAAGCAGGATTCACACCAGGGAAGTTTGATTATAGTATTCAACCTGATGCTACTTTGAAGTGCTCCAAGACTTTACTGTTATGGAAGGTACCTGGACAAATTATTTGTCAAATGTAAAAGATGCTCTTCATCCAATAAAGGCATATTTCTGTCAGCTTTGGACTTGCAAAATTAGTTTGCAAAAGATCTTTCCAGTAGCCATTAGGGGGGGATGAGAAACTCATTGATCCTAGCACTTCGAGACTGTAGCCAGCCACAGTCAGTTTTGTCACAGAGTTAAAAACCAATGGTTTATAGGCTGTTTTTCTTTGAAATAGATAAATTAAAGAGGCATATTTGATTTTGACAGCATTATCAGAAGTTTACTGTGTGAACCAGACATTTCAGGATACCTATGAGTCAGTAGAGCTACCATAACTCCTGTAACTATGTAAATCATAGGGTTTCAGACAGCTGCTGGCTTGACTCTGTTGTACTGAGAACTAACCCGCAGAGCCATGCCAGGTAACAGTTCCTATTATGTTTGTTCTTTCTTGGGAGACAGGGATGATCATCATCAGTGCATCAGAAGTGTTAAAAATTGACTGCAGCCTGTTTGGAGGCTGAGATACCCCACTGGACCCTGAGAGCAACATTCAGTTCTGTCTTTATTAAATGCCCACAAGGTGGCACTTGTCATCTTTTTACCTTTCTGAAGTCTAAATTTTTGCACTGCAGCAACACTAAGAAATGATTTTAGAGGCTATGAAACTTTTCTTAAACTGTAAGCTAACAGTACTTTTGTGGGAGGGTCTTTGCCCACCCTTCCATTAAACTAAAGTCAAGACAAAGACAGCTGTGTTTTGCTTGTTTTATCATTGCATATGTGAAAATTCTAGCTTAAAATTAAATTACTATTTTTTGTTATAAAGGATTTTAATTTTTTTATTTGTCATAACTCATGTAGTCATATGCAACTGTTTATCTGGCAAAAAGAAGGGAAAATGAACATATGCTTTGGTTAAATGAAAATCTGGAAACAGATCATTTGCAACCTGGTCTGATCACTTGAAAGATGAGTTCATTTAACAGCAGCAGTGCTTGTGATAAGCAAAATATTACTCATTAAAAATTTCCCATCATTCATAAAGAGGCAGTAATAGTAGACCTGCTAGTAAAATGCACTGAACTCTAGGTGTTTCCAATGGGGCTCTCATTCAACCCCATTAGAAGCTTTACCACAGAATTTATTGCTGCCAGATCAGATGTCTCTACAAGGAATGGTAGCGTGATCTTTTTCCTCTTTCCCTTTTAAGACTGATGCAGTTATTCAGATCATGGCCTTATTTAAGCCTGTTTTGCTGAGAGTGCTTTCTTGTCTCCCACTTGGTTACATCAGAGAAATGGCAGTAGCCCCTGTAGCTTTCCGGGGCATTGGTCACACTAGCTTTCTATTAATCATTTTTATTCCGGTAATAATTAGAAACCTAATTGTAGTTGTTTGGAGTGGTATAAAGTGCAAACGTGAGAATGAAAGAGCAGAGAAAGTAAGTTTTATACCATTAAAAAATTCCTGGGGCATAGTATGTGTGATGTAGTGCTGTCCTGCAGCCACAAGGATGCTTTCATTGTCAGTGCCTGTTTTCACTGGTTTGTATCTTTCCCTTAGATTGTATTGCTGTTGTCTTCCTACTTGGGAATGCCTTTGGAAAATATGACAAAAATACATTCATCTGTTTTCTTGCTTAAATAATTGAAACAGTTTAATTTTAAAAGTCCAAGGCTGACCATGTGCATGTGGTTTTGTGGCATTAAGGAGTGTAAGCTACCTCTGCCAAAGGTCAAGGCAAAGGAGTAGAACTCTATGTATGAAGAGTTACCACTGATGACTGATCCCTCTGCCCTGTGAATGGATGGCTCTAGTGGCAGAGCAACGTTCTGTGCCAGCTTCTCTGGGGCTGGCCTGGGAATAATTGAGTCGAGCAGTTGAGAAGGCTACTTGTAACCTACCTGTGAGTTGCCATCCGCTGGCAGGAGACGGACGATGTAAGCTGGTGGTAGCTCCTTTTTGGACCTAGAGGTCATTTGTCTTTGTGATAAGACTGGCCTTAAGTTTAACACTTAACAACTACCCTAGTCCAGTTCTGCAGCAGGGTGGTTTGTTGGCAGCACAACAGGCTCAAAGCTAGGGTCCACACATTGCCAGGATGCATGATAAACTCTTACGTCTACCTTCATGTTCAAGTGGACAGAGTCTGGCATCTTTTCTCTACCTGGAGAAGGTGCAGAAAATAGATGGTGGTTTACTTGGAAGCTTTTGCACTAAAGCTGCTTCAGTAATGGTGCCTGCCTGAGAAAGAGCCTTGACAAGTCTGAGAGTTTTCAAAGCTTTTTTCTTAACTCAAAGGAAATCATGTGCCAAGGATAACATTAAAGTAGCATCAAAGACTCAACAGTCATCGTTGCTGAGTGTCACACTGCATGTTGCGTATTTAGGAATTGAGAGAAAATGTGGTGTTCGCTGCCTGGGGTGTTCTGAGCCCTGAAGGGATCTTCCCATAAACAGAGGAAATTCTGTGGTGCCCTAATTGTGAAATGCTATGTTTTCCATGTGGGCCCAGGCCACGTGTGCCATCAGGTTCTTGTCATTAGTGCCCTTGTTTTTAGAGAGCAACGTTACTTTTTTGTTTAACATTATTTATTTAGTTCCTTTTAAACCCCAACATTTTTTGTGAAGTAACAATTTAATAGCTTTTATTGAAGAGAAATGGAATTTACCAAAAAGTTGTCTGACATCTCTTTAAAGTGTGCTGTAACACAGTGAGGTATTTTGTCAGAAATAATTTGTTGGCCCTGTGCTATAGAAAGGCAAAGAGAGGGAAAAATCAAACCAGAGGATCATTTCCCTTTTTCTATTCATGTGGAGGACCCAAATGCTAAAGAAGTGCTCATTCCCAAGAAAAGATTTCATGCAAGGCAAGAATGATTGACCGCAGCTTTCTCTTTTGTTTACCAAGCACTGGCTGAAATGAACTTCTCTGCAGCCTTTGCTGACACCGTGTGTGGTACCCTGCTTGCTAGGGCAGGGTTGGGTTGGTTTTCACAGGACCTTGTATGACAGGCAGGCAGCCATGCACAGTGCTTGCTCTTTGCATCAAGACTCTGCCTCTGCCCACTGCCCCATTACAGACTGTCATTAAATTGCAGACCTAACTTCTTGTCTGCTGGTAGCAAAAGCATAGAAGAGGGGTGGAAAGAGGCTTTAGATCCCTAGGTCTCATCTAGGAGTGACAAAGGACCTTTCTTATGTGCTCTGCCTTCATGCAATAGACAGGGATATTTTGGCTGTTCTCTGCAGCCCTGCCCTGCTGCCTGCTCTCCAGAAGCTGCCTGCCACCACTTTCCCCTCCTCCTGCTGCCAGCTGCACAGGGGCTTCTGCAAAACACTTCCAGCGCTGCTGGGTGCTGCCAGAGCCAATGATCAGCGTCTCGTATTTACCCTGAAAGCACGGTGTTGTAGCCCATCTGTTTTATAACTGCTGCCGAGGGCGGTGGCTGTATTCATCCTTTAATTACCTCAGTGCTGTTTGAGTTTTATTTTGGTTGGAATGTATAAAAGCCCTAAGTGCTAGGGTCTGCTTGGCTCCTGCTTAAAACGTTTCGTGATGGTTTGAGCTTAGTTTCTGAAATGCTGTTGGCACTTTTACTCTGAAAAACAGAGATGAAATGTCATTTTCTGTTCAATTGCACTGTTTTTGTAGCTTGAGAGTCTCACCAGCAAATAAATTATGTCTTTGTAAGTTAAGTGATTTTTATCCTTTGGACATAGAGAAGGTGCTAATAAGGAATATTTTGAGACTGAGAAGGAATTTTCTAGAAGTGATTTTTGGACACAAAAAAGGGTCTGTTTTATGGGTCAGCAAATGGCCACATCCACTTGCTGTGCATCTCCCCAGAAGTTAAATTTTAACACATGCTGCTGCCAAACAAAGCAAGATTAGCCTCTTAAAAACACATGCTAATGCTTACTAGTGCCTATGCTGAAGCTTGCAGAAGAATGTTTTATACTTTCTTGCCTCTCCTCTTATTTATGACTTGCACCATTCTTTGGCCCTAAATCAGTTCAGAAAACAAGAAATTATATTTTCCTCTCCCGATCAGATTGATATTTGGTTTGCATGGCTAAGAACTGGCCTCTTCCACAAGGTTCCACATCTGAGGCCTCACCTGTGTTCAATAGCGATATTGCCAAATAAAATCAAAGTTTGGGGCAAGAGCTGCTGTGTCAGCAGATAGTTGATTACTTCTTCCCAGACAGTGATAAACTAATCTCCAGCATGATGTTACAGATGACCATGCTGCCGGGAATGACATACAATAGAAGAAAAATAAAACTGGATTTTCTACAGGAAACCTCCCAGTAAGTCCTAAATTGCTTTATGGGGTTACAGTGCATAGTTAAGCTGCTGCTGCTGTACCCTAGAGCTGGCTGATCTTCAGTGGGGAGGGAGAAAGAACCATTTCAAGCAGAGGTAAACATTTTTATCCTTTCTATAAAAGGAATACACAGAGACAAACACTCTAAACAGTTTGAGGCAATAGTAACAGTTTTCATGTCTGCAGTTAAAATGTATGCTCTGAAAGCACTACAGTTGTCCAGATTTATGTAAGAGATAAAATGGAAGTGGGTAAGAAAGAAGGAAAATAATGAAGGGAAGTGCTACATTGTAATGTCACAATTAGTGATATTTGTGTTTGTGGAAAGATCTCTGATGTTTTCCTAGCGTTTGTGTTTGTATATGAACTTCTCCAAAATGGCTGTGTGATTGTCTACTGGCAGAAACCCTTTTCTGCACAAGTGTGAATTTTTGACCATCACTCTGTGCTTTTCATTTCTTAATTGCAGATGGTTCGTGACCAAGCAGTGGTCATGAACCAAGATGAAGTTTCCTTTTTCTTTCATTAATTGGTGTAATTATTTAATTAAAGGAGGGCATGCTGGGCTCAGAAAGCAACACTCTTGCTTCACTGTGACATTTCTGCCTGTAATGAGGCTGGTGTCAGAAGCTGCCCATTGTGCAGTTCTGGGCTTTTCTGCTTCTGTTTTCTCTGTGTTTAGGCAAATTTGCTTGAGTAGATACGAGATGACTTGACAATGAGATGCTGAGCAGGTAGAGTTGGCTAAGGTAGATCAGTCCTAGCAAAACAGCCGTGGGAGCAAACTGAAGTGTTGCTCAAGGGTGAGGGGAGAGGTCTTGTGTGCGCAGGAAGACTGCCAAGACTGGGGGAAGGCAAAGTCCTGAGAAAGAGAGGAGAAGAGCGTGTTTGGGATGAAGGAAGATGATGGCAAGAAAATGCTGAGACTTGTTTAAGAAATAGTTAGGGAGCACTCCTGTCCTTCTCCATTGGAGGGAGAAGGCTGGACTGGCAAGCCCTTGCCCTTGGAGAAGCAGAGAGACACATAGCCTGTCATGTTGGTTATGTAAGAAATTTAGATCCATGCCCAAACTACAGGCACCAGCTGTTATGACTCTGTGATAAGATGTTGCTTCAAAGAGAAGTTTGATTTTACTAAGAGTTCAAGAGCAGAAAGGTGATTCTACAAGGTAAAGGGGTGTAAATGTATTTTCGTGTGTCCTGCAGCACTGTTTCCCCTGCCATTAACCTTGTACATAGATTTGAGTCTCAGTGGGATTTTTCAAGCAATACATCAGTTCAGGGTTTTCTTACTCTTTTTTTTACCAAACATACATATTATCACAGGTTTATTTAGGAGCTTGAAAGTACAGATTTTGGGCAGAAAGGTGTTTCTTTTCTGATCTATTCCAGGCTGGAAAATTATTAGGTATCAGTATGGATTCAGGCTAGAGAATTTGAAGAACTCTCATATTATGTAAAAATAAAATCTTATGTCATTTTACTCGGAGCAAAATTCTGAAGAATTAAAAAACCTGTCACTGTTTGGGATAATGGAAATGATCAAACATTTTCGCTTTAAAAATTAGGGAGACTACTCAGCCCCAGTATCTGTCATCTTGAAACTGGTCTCAGTTTGAAACTGCAATTTATCTACATGGACAGTGTGCCCAATACAAAATATCCTTGCTGATAAGAGTGCCCTCATGCCGGCAAAAGTCTCATCAATGCTGGTAGGATCACATCTGGCCAGAGCTGGTAGCATCATCTTATATATTTATCTTCTCTGTAGTGCTGTAGCCCTTTGGAGAAGAACAGCTTTAAACTGAATTGCATCTCACTTAATGCAGAAAATACAGTTAAGATAAAACATGATGCACAGCTTGTAGAAAATTATTTTATTGTGGAAGCATTTAGCAGAGCTGAGATACAGTGCTGATGGGAGCTGTAGAAAAACCTGAGAACTGACAGCATAGAGTTTATTGCGTTAATTAGAAAGCGGTGCAGCGTCTGTGAGAAAATGTATTTTGGGTTCAGCTTTTTCTGTGTGTTTTTTATCATGCCTTGAAGTGCTTTTCGGGTACTTTGGATGCCTAATTGGAGTTGCTGTATGTGGAAGCCTACACTCTCCGAATATCAAGCCTATTTCCTAAGAATGGACTTCAAAATACTGATGATGTTTTACATGGGACCACATAGATTAATCTTTAAAAACGAGTAACTAACAGACAGGTCTGATGTTTATGCTTACTCTGTTTTATCTTTGTGTAGCAGGGTGGTTTTAGTATTAGAAACATTCTTGCACAGAACAAACACCACGCGTGGTCTGCTTCGCGGTTGTTACTGCACTGTACTTGCTGCTACAGTATTTTATACCAGATAACTTCTTTTTTTTTTTTTAAATCACAATAGAAATGACCTTTGTTTTTTCATTACCTCATGTGGGATGGCCGGAGGGTATTCTCACACTGTAAAGGCAATAAAGCGCACCGACAGATTTTCTAACAAAATCCTTGTGCACAGCTGCATAACATAAATCATTCCTTTCAATTTCTGAATGTTAAGTGTTTGTTGTAGAAAGTTACTGCTGTTCCTGCCTGAATTTAACAAGGTTTGGAGTTTTTTTGTTTGGCACAAATATTGTTGCTTTTCAGTTTTATAATCATGCTGCCCTTAGTCGTAACAATTATACGGCTAGAGTGCAAGCAAGTATAGGTTAGGCTGCCAAGATATTTGTATTTTCATTAAAGTCAGCTCATATTTTACAAATACAGTGTGTGTTGTCCTTTACTTAGATTATTATTTGTAAATTCAACTTGTGCATATGTTGCCAAAAAACAGACTACAGCAAAAGAAAATTCAACTAGTGGGGCAGGAGTTGTCTTCTGGGACTAAACCCATTATTTTTACTTACAAGTTTTGTTCTTTTTCCATGTGACATGGCAGTGCTAAGGGATCACATTACAATGCCTCTGGAATGAATCGACTTGCACTGCCTTAATTAAAGGTATCAAAGTAGGAATGAATAACCATGGCTGCATCTGTTGCTGCTGATTTTCTTTTACTGCCGTAGTGTAGTGTGAGCCACTGAAGGTCTCTGCAGATTTGAGGTGCACTGACCAATCCTCAGGATGTGGTAGTGCATCTGCAGGACCTTCCAGAGATCAAACCCCATCATATTCTGGGGAATGGCAGTTTGACCAAGTGCTGTTCTAATAATAAAGTCATCAAGATTTATAATTATGAAACCCAGTGCTGCCAAGTAGAGCTCATAGCAGCCTTCCAGTATCTGAAGGGGGCCTCTAGGAATGCTGGGGAGGGACTCTTCATTAGGGACTGTAGCAAGAGGACAAGGGGCAACAGGTTCAAACTTAAACAGGGGAAGTTTAGATTGGATATGAGGAAGAAATTCTTTACTGTCAGGGTGGTGAGGCACTGGAATGTGTTGCCCAGGGAAGTTATGAATGCTCTGTCGCTGGGGATGTTCAAGGCCAGGTTGGACAGAGCCTTGAGTAGCATGGTTTAGTGTGAGGTGTCCCTGCCCATGGGAGGGGGTTGGAACTAGATGATGTTAAGGTCCTTTCCAACCCTAACTATTCTATGATTCTATGACTGCACCCTCTACATGCATAGAGCTGAAATATGTGGTAAAACATTGAGCAAAATGATAGCTCAAGAAGGGCAGAGAGTGTGCTTGGGGCGGTCTGGGCAAGTCTGTGCCACTTTTATCTGAGAAATATCTTGCTCCTCTAACCTCTAATTTAGAGATATTTTGACATGATGGTGGGAGACGTGGAGTGTAGCAAGTGTCTGAAGAAGGCAGATTGCTTATCCTGAGGGGAGACAATGCAAAATCCTTTCCCAACTTCAGGCTCAGTTTTGGGGGCTTAAAGGACTGTCAAGTGGAGATGCCACTCAGGCCAAAATTCAAGCAGCAACTCAGATTACTTCACCTTTATGTGACCTCATAATAAAGACTAGAAATTAGGGTTTTATTGGATGCAGCAGATAGTTCCTGTGAGCAGACAATTGCAAACAGAGCTCAGAAATTAATGCTGCAGTGAGAAAAGGTTTCAAACAACAAGGCTGGCTGCATAGTTGTCTCAGCTTGTGACCCATGGTGTAATGGGTACTGAGTAACTCCTACCAGCTTGAAGGCAGATAAGCACAGCAGCTTGCACAAAGCCCCAGTAACTTGTAGCATCAGAACTGAAGCCAGTCAGTGTGGTAAAACAGTGGATCAAAGTTTGCAACAGAGCCCTAAGCTTAAAATATCGCATCAGTTGTCAGTAAATCCTAAGGACAACAGAACTTGGAAAACAGTAGGATTTTTTATTATTATTATTTTATTTGAGAATTAAAATTTTTGGATTAGAAATATGTTGGTAACATGAATACATACTGACCGCTTCCAAGTAGAGCATGTGCTCAGGACGAAAAATCCTCTCCTTTTTTGCAAAGTATTTCATAGTACTTTCATACTCTGATTTTATTTTAGGAGTTGTTAAATGCTATCCAGAAGAGTAAAAAGCTAATGGCAGGAATAAATTTTATGAAAACTGATTTATCGGAATATAAATTGAGATTAAAAAAGATTTTCTGGTGTAATTTAGAAGGGAGTTTATGGATATACACATAGTAAAATAATATGCATTTCTCCCCAGTATTCTGGCTTCTGCACGTTTGCCATTTTGCAGATACATCTATATCGTCTTTATTTTAGCTGACTAAAGAAAATACCTTTTTATCTTTTTGGTTTAAGTAAGGAGGGGGAGCTTTTAACAGGTTGTTCTGTGCTCTGAGAGTAAAAAATAATTTTAGGATCTAAGTGAAATATTTATCTTAATAAATTGTTAAGTGCTTCTACAGGATTATTTCTGTGTTAAGATGTTTCCAATACAACATTATGATCTGCTATTTTTCTTTCAGATACTGATGAATACAGGCCACCTGTCTGGAAATCTTACTGTAAGTATCTCAAAAGACTTCTTTATTTTTATTTTTTTTTCTGAGTAAGAGATGAAAAAGTTTCATTTGGGTGCTTTGAAAGACTTATTTTTCTTCTCATTGGGATGTGAGTTTAAGAAGCATCAAGGGGTTCATTGCTGGTTTTTTATGAGTGCAGTTTTTTATCCTCAAGGGCAAGTGAATGCAGGTTATTTGGACGGGTAGGTTCTCCCTACCTGACCAACATAAGTGGTCCCAGTCCTGTGTGGGTCTGGCTTATACTGGTTTGGCTACCTAGACCAAGGCTTACATAAACTCCATTCATACCTTAAAGTTGGTATCCTTGCAAACTTTTAGGGCTCCTGTGCTCTAATACCTTGCATCACTGGAGCTGATATGGAACTGGTTAGAAAAATCCAAAATAAATATTTTTACCCCAGAATTTGCTGAGGTAATGAACTGAGAGCATTCGTTTGGCCTGGCATAACAGATCAGAAACAGGTTTTTCGAAGCCCTGATTAGAAGGGCCTGGATTCCTACCAGGCTTCCGGCCTGGGCTCTGCTTCTCTTCGATGTGCATGCTGTAGCTCAGACGAAGCTGGCCTCACAGGCTGCCATGGTCAAGTGTGCAGGGCACTAGTACAGGTGCATTGCCCTGAGATCAGAATGCCACTCCCTTTGGAACTTCAAAACTTTGCAGAGTTTCAGTCCTGATTTAAAAAAAAAACCAACAAACCAAACAAAAAACCGCCACAAATTCTAACCCACAAAACCCAACCAATAAACAAATCACCTTGGGGCTTTTAAATTACAAAAAACCCAACAAACTGTGCAAAAGGAATGACCTCTTGTTTGGCAGCACTGATGAAGATTCAGGGAGATGCAGAGAACGCGAGAGAAATGGCACCCTAGCAAAGCATTATAATTCCTACAGTATCTCACCTCTAAATTCTAGTTCTTTTTAGATAGAAAAGCTAATGTGTGAGACATTTGGAGACACAACAAGAAAAAAAGAGTCTTCTGTTAAAAGCAGATTTGAAAGCAGAATGTTTGTGTGTTTAACATACTTAGCAATTTAGAGACGTCAGACTTGCATTTGCATTTTCTTTTGTGCGTATTCCCAGGCTTGGTGTCTTGAGGCTGGCTAAAGGGATTTGCTCAAGCAATATTTCACTTGGTGAAAATGTGGCTATCTAAAGCTTGGGGAGATTTTGCACCTGAGAAAACGTTGTTAGTTCAATCAGATTTCCATCCTGCAGTGAGAGTTTCCTTCCAGTCAGAGATTTTGGGTTGGTCCTAATGGCTTGGTGAAAACCATGGTTGGAAAGCAAGTGCAAGAGAGTAGATTCATGTGTTTTTGTCATCTAATATGTATGTAGGACAATTAAATGAGCAGTGGAGAACTAGCTTTTCTGTCACCTAGACCAGTCCTCTGTTAATGGCAAACAGAGATCAGTTGTTTCTGTTCTGTACTTGCCATTGTCAACCTGACTCATTCAAAAATCAGTTCAGCCTTAAAATTCATAACTTGGCCTTCTCATTTCAGTTTGGTTTCCAATTTTTGTGCTCTTAAAATGATAATGAATTACATGGTCAACATCTTCTATGCGATATGAGCATTAGATGACTTCTGTAAATGTGAACATGCATCACAAGAAACTTCTGAGATCTTAGGCTGTAAGTAAATAGTCAGATATTGTGAAATTTGTAGTAAAAATTGCAGAAGTTAGCAAAACTGCATGCCCCTTAATAGTCTAGGAATGTTGGGGTCTCTTAAAATACATCTGTGTTAACTAAAGGAAACAGAAAGGCAATGTCTAAAAAAAGGCTGAAGACTTTAAATTTGTCCATCTTGAGTGTTTTCTTTAGTTGGATGACTTTGAATGGTTTTTAATAACTACCACGTAGCAGTTGCTGTCACATAATTGAGATGGCTGGGACCCTGGTCTGTTTGTGAATCTGGTGGCAAAGCCTGTGCCTTTCAAATCATCATTTATTATACCAGTAGCTTGTCCTGTGACAACTCAGCCTTGTAATATTAAAGAATTTGCACGCAGAATTATTTGAACAAGCTTTTTTAATGCAGTGGGTGTCTAAGATAAAGCTGAGATATTTTGCTCCTTGGTATTAAACACCGTTAGTCATGATTGCAATGCATTTTTGTACTTGTTACTGAGATCTGTGTATTTTGCTCCCAGCTGTAAGCATTAACAGTGAATCACAGCTCTGTACCTTCTGTGAACTTGGGAAACAACTGCCTCTTTGTTTGGCTTATTCCATGCTATAATCTATAACAGAAGGGTCCAACCTTTCTAACACCAAATCTTCAGTGGCAGCTTGCCAGAAGCTGAAGGCTTGGGCACATGCAAATGTGTGTGCACCCACTCTCCTACACCATCATAGCTTGCCATGGTGAACACTTCCTATGGTTTGGAACTAAGCACAGAGTCATGAGGTTTGATTATTTTTCTGTCTCATGATGAATGAAAAGGGATGTCTTCTTTGACTTCCCTGGCAATAATGATAGCAAGGAAACCGATGTTGAACAATTTCAATTGCATACATCAATTACAGGAAGAGGAATAGGTATCCTGTTTTGTAACTTAACTAGTGTACCTGCTGTGCTTCTGACTGGAAGAGGAGAAAAGGACTGCCTCTGGAGGAGAATTTCCTTCCAGAAAATCTTTGGCTTGAAGTAAGGTGGGAAACAGTTCTCCATTTTAGTCAGTTTCTGGGCTGCTGGTGAGTCTCCACTGCTTTCCTGTGAGATTCAGAGAAATCTCTATTTGCTCTGTGATTTTTTTTTTTTCCTTTGAACTTGACTCTGCAGCTCTTGGAATTAAATACAGACAAGGTGTTGTGGTTTAAGCTGTAAATCATGCAGTTTGCTCATTCACTCCCCCCTCTTCCTTCCCCCACACTCGGGGGGGGGGGGGGGGAATGGGCACAATGTAACTCCCATGGGTTGAGATAAGAACCGTCCAGTCA